>NWSH02000050.1:2286264-2302548 GCA_002382865.2 Heliothis virescens | reverse complement strand
CCGAGGAACTACCGTACTGGAAGCCTTATAAGTTGAACTCTTCCGGAGCGCTCGGATGTGGCGGAATTTGTGGTTGTTTTATTAATAAACAGCTGTGAACATCATACGCTTCATCTTATAGGATATGAGTGGCGTAATCTCCGTGGATGTGAAACTTAGAGTGTTGGTATGGAAAAATAAATCGAACAAAACTTCAGATTTAAAAAAATATATAAAACTCAAAGGTGACTGACTGACATAGTGATCTATCAACGCACAGCCTAAACTACTAGAGAGATCGGGCTGAAATTTGGCATGCAGGTAGATGTTATGACGTAGATAATCGGTAAGAAGGGATTTCCCGAAATTCTTATGGAAACGGGATTTAAGTATTGCGCGGGCGAAGCAGCTGGCAGAAGCTAGTTCAATTTATAATTCTTTAAAAAATGCTCTAAAATCATTGAACTCCAAGTAATATTATGACAAAAAGTAAGTTTTATGAGCCGTACCAATAAAAACTATATACGTTCATCCACCAGTGAAAAAAGAAATACTTAATTACTAACCCGCACGAGTCATGACCTGTCTCCCTTTTTTTCTGCATTATTTAACAGGAGCAGCGCGCGTAAGGCACGCGACTACACTAAGACATGTGTTCACGGTCCGCCAACCAACGGGACAAAGGTGTTTGATTATAAAAAACACAGGATCCCCGCTCTTGTGCACATGCCTTTTTTGTTGATAAGGGGCGAAGGCGAAGATGTATGTTGTTTTATGAGGATAAGCGGATCACAAACGAGTGGTCTTTGTGCAAGAATTCAAAACTATGCGCGTCTTCAGTGTTTTTATACGTGTTTTGTATATAGAGTACTGCTGGTCATTGCAGTGCAGTGTACGGGAGCATGGTACGTCGTGTGTGATCGACCTTAGCGTAAATGTGTTGTATAGGTCAAGTTTTGATTTATGCATCATAATTAAAAGCTTGGTTCCAGAAAAAACGACTGTGCTTGGAAATCTTTGAAGCAGTAAACATTTTTTTCTTAAGAAAAATATGTACCTTACGTTTTTCAAGAACTACGTTTAAAAAGTACGTCCATTTTTTTAAAAACCTTCGACATAATACAGCAAAATTCCAAAGGAAGTCACTAAAAACATTTAAGTCCCATCACTTTACGCAAATCTTCACCTCGTTTTATAAAATCGTTCATGAACCCGAACTGGGTCGGAGGCGGAACCATTAAATACACATCTAAAGAATCTTCAGTATCAAATTCCAAAGAATAATATAAAGTTTTCCGATGTGGAACATCGAGAAAGTGACTTGCTTAATGTTAATAGGGGTTCGACACTCCAATGTCAGTTTCGCCTTTGAATTTTTAAAGCCACTGAGTTAAAACTTTCTCATGCATTAGGGCAACCACAATTTTTAAAGATATTTTACAGATTCCGTTTGCGGCCTTATTTTCGTATTAGGGAGCAGCTAACTTACGCGACGTGTCTTTAAGAATTCAGACGAAAGCTTATTGCGAGAAAGCACAAAAGGCTTTTTTCATTCGAAATAATGTTGGCAGTAACTTTTGTCGGGTTTCAGATAGGATAAAATAAGTCTCTGGAGTTCTTTTTTTATAAAATGAAGTTTTTTGTTACGCGACTTGATCTTTGTCATAAAATCACTTATGATCTTAAAGGTTTATTTATTCATGAGGCAATCCTGCTGAATCCTTTTTCATTTAAAATTGTTGAAAATTTAAATAATTTCAAACTTTTTGTCATCTTCGGCTTATATGAATACCTTGAGTGAAATTCCATTCATTTTTATATACTTATCACATAATACCTCATCATCATCTGCCTAGCCTTTTCGCAAATATGTTGGGGTCGGCTTCCAGTCTAACCGGGTACCTACAGCAGAGAATTAGGATTTTACATGGAGCGACTGCCTGTCTGACCTGCACAACCTAGTTACGCGGGCAAGCTGATACGCATTAGTAAGACTGGTTGTCCAACCTTTCTGGCTTCTGACTCCCGTAACGACTGCCAAATATGTTCATATGATAGCCAGGACCTACCAGATCGCGCCTTCTGAAACACATAACACTTAATCCTATTTAAATAAATTCCTAGTCTGTCCAAACCTATGGCCACGCTACCAAAGTATGTCCCGAAAGCAGACGAGTAAGGAACTCCTCGGAACTTATCCTCCATGATTTGCATAACACGTGATAATGTAGCGACGTCAATCTCAGTTTGTACGTCGCGTCGTCAAAAGTTGAGACTCTGTGGTTTTAATAAGTGCGAGGCAACTCAGCTGTACGTAACAAGTCGTATATGAGTTTCAAATTAAGTCCTCTGTGAAAAATTGCTCGTTATCCTGTGATGAGTTTGGTAATTAAGATATTGCTGGCAACTTAAAATGTTAATCGTGGGTGCCTCTTAGTAAACTTTAAAGTGGAGGAATATATGACTATTACTTAGTTTTACTTGCTGGATTAATAGACTGAAAATGGTGTAAGTCTCCTTGATGTGTAGGTAATCTAAGATATTTTACATATTACGTACTAAATATGTGGTGTTGACTAGCTTAAATAACAGAATGTAGGTACATAGTCTGTCTTTCCTTCAGCACATTTTAATTTTTATAAATCACTCTGTATTGACTCTTAAAGAGTTATAACCATAACCCACTGTCACAAATAAATTGAATTTAATCTTTAATAAATATTTATGAGATGTATGTCAACGATACTTTGATTGATATTTCAATAGTATTTTTTCCATTTTAATATATCATTAGTTTTTCTAACTGGCTTCGAGTTTCAGCTAACTGACTTCAAAATCGAAACTGACGAATGAGTTTTGTTTTTAATTGGAGTCTCAATCAAAATGTTGGCCTTAGTTTAACAATGGGACCCGTCATGCAATCAAAAGTTCCTACGGCTTTGCTTACGTTCAATGACATGTGAGTTAAAGTTCAGGCAGTGAAATTATACATTGTTCACAAAGATTTTAGATTATGTGCACTTAATATTACAGAACTGAAGAGTAAGTATGTTTGAAAGCTCAGAACTACTGACTTTTGAAAAATTATTTAATTTTTTACATAGCTGCCTTATCGTTGATTGCTGTAGGCTACTTTTAATCAGGGTGCGCTAAGTTGTTGCCAAAAGACGCAGGTGTAACCACTGAAGAAAGCTAGTAATACATATTTAATATTTGAATTGGATTTCATATTTTGCCTATTAGGTCATGTAAGACGCGAGTTTTTATAAAGGTAATTATGTAAAGTCCTGACCGTATTTGAATACCTAATACATAACATCAAACAAATTAGATGCATTAACTTTTTCTACCTTCCAACTTTTGTTTTTATTGGTAGTTGCATATTTTTGTCGATTATCAATCGGCTTATGTTGAAAAAAATGTTTTTATCTTTTTAAAATAAGCTGATTGATAGCCGTCAGCAATGAAATAAATCGTGAGCTAAGCTAGAATTGTCACAAATAATTGGCTTATTAGCAAAACGACCACACGTTACCCAATCATGATAGACAGTTTCAACTTTTATCTGTTCCAAAGTTATTGTAATAAAAGTAACAATTCTTCTTTCAGTGATAATGCAACTGTTAGACCTGAAAGCCTTAGGGAAATCAAGGTGTCTCGTCTTATTATGAGGGCAAGTTTGAGGTCCCGTTAGGCAATATCCCTCAGTAACTCTTAACGACTCCCAAAGGGAGGTACAGAGTCTTATATGGGGAATTAATGGGGAAATTGATTCTGTCTTTATCGTCATCACTTAAGCATTTGTCACCTTTGATTGGGAAATACGGATTTCTATAAGCTATCTATCTATTATGTTTCGATTAGAGATTGAGAGATAAATTATATGGGGCTAATGTCGAAATTAATCTCTAGCACCAAAACAGTGGATAGATAGTTTATAAAAATCCACAGTTTGATTATACATCCACGATTTTAAGGATAAATCACTCTTAATTTTTTTTGTATAATTGTCTAGCTAGATTTTGACTGGTAAAGGTTTTAATCTGTTGGGTTATTCCCTAATGCGTAGTAAAAGATAAATAATGATTTTAACCTACGCAGTAGTGCCGTGTCTTCACGTTCTAATACCTATGTAAAGTAGGCTAAAAACTGTGTTTACCAGCATAACAGTAGAATTAATTAATATTAACGTCTAAACGTCTACTTTGTTCTCGAGTTTCAAAAAAAAATATACAAAAAGGCATTAGAATCAAAACACATGTAAAACCATAATTAAAATTAAAATTGTGATTTACTCGTCTATTACACGCTAAAACCTAGTAACCTAATTTAACGAAAACTTTCATAAGTCACAATTATGTGACGAAACATCACTTAACGTAAGGAAACAAAAAGCAAACGTCATTTGATTCAGTACTAAACGAGCCAGTACATTAATTAGCAGTCGCGGTATTTAAAAGCAAGGCGTACATTGTTCGTGTAAGCGGTGCCAAAGATTAACCAATCGTAGAAGTCTTTAAGTACCAAATGGGAAATATTTTTATGGTAGAGACTTTATCCAAGAATACTCTAGGTCGAGTCAGTATGCCCAGTCAAGTCAGTATCGAAAATACTGTAGGCTCAGGAAGATCTTGAATAATGACGTAAAGTTTTTTTTACCTAATCATAATAGGTGGTTCGTCATGCATTCAAGTTTCTTTCAAATCTAATTA
Organism: Heliothis virescens; assembly: GCA_002382865.2. Taxonomy (NCBI): domain Eukaryota; kingdom Metazoa; phylum Arthropoda; class Insecta; order Lepidoptera; family Noctuidae; genus Heliothis; species Heliothis virescens. Next base: position 2,297,857 of record NWSH02000050.1, on the reverse strand, counting down.
TGTTGTCAAATATTAACACAATTTTCAGGTTTACTCCCAAAATTATCCTTACGAATCGAAGCTTTCTTAACTAAAGTGTACCTTCTGTTTCACAACATATTCTATGTCAGTGCAGTGAAGCAAACTGAGCTCAAGGCATCTACCGCACGCGACACGATGTTAATGTAGAACTCCATTAATGTTTAAGTTTATTCCTCCACTGGAATGAATACAATTCTGAAACAATTAAAATTGATGCCAGCCTTTGACTTGTTGAGATTCACTTGCAAAGGTTGCTGAAATAATTGTGATTTTCAGCATGAAAATTATAGTGATTAAGATTTGCATTTTTTGCAAATGGTTCTATGTGGCTGTTAATATTCTGACCTGATTTTGAACGAAACAAAGGAAGGAAACTCATTTGTCTAAGAATCTATTCTTCACATTTCAGGGCCATTGAATCGTGTTGTGTCTAACACAAAATAAAGCTAATAAGTAACTTTGCTAATGCCTATGATTTATTTAACATTATATATCTGCTTATATATATTTTGCACTACCTTCGAGAGGAACCTGAAATAAATAAAAATACATTGCTATTTGCCTATAACATCAATCGAAAATTCTAGAACGACCCTATAAACGAAAACATCTCTCACATTTCCTTCCTCACTCAAAATCATACGGTAACACAAAATTCCATGTCCCAAATACACGACAATGATTTATCATTATAGGAGGTAACACTTACACGGTTCACAGATCGAAGCGTCCTCGGTATTCCGAATCCAATTATTTAGAATTCCACCTGTAGAAGCATTTTCTACGTAAATGAAATCGCGATATTTGGGAGTAAGTGAATTTTTCGGTAGAAAGTCAACGTCTTAATCGTAATTCACGGTTCCGCCATGCTTTGATTGCGAGCGAATGAATAAATTAATGCGAGCTTTAGTAGATTTGTCCGCATTCTTAGTCGAGATTGAGAAATTAGGAATGTTTTGTTTTTCATTTGGAATGTTCTTATTCTTTTGTTTTCTTTACTTTTACCAACATCCAAATAAAGAAAAACCTTTTTATTCTTAAATATTTCTTAATTTACTCAATAAAAGTTGCCAGTAAACAAAACACGGTATTGTATTATTTAATAAGTGATATTTCATTAGCCATTAGGACCAGCAATTCAACGTAAAAACCTATTATTTCCATAAATAAGTGATGGATTGGTTCCTTGAAAGGCTCGCATTACTGAGTTTGCCTATCATTGAAATGTTACGATGACAGCTATATTTATGTCAACGATGCTAATATCATGGCTATATCACGACCTATACCTAATAAGCAGTTCCCATAATTTATCAATGATTATTTTCTTTCAATTGAATTAAACTTTTCCATTAATTCCATCACCAAACACAAAGATTCTATATTTTAAATTAAGAACAATTTAAAAACAATAATTAAAAAAATAGAAATGACCCGTTAAAAATTAAAGTTGCATTTAAAAGTACGGCTAATAAATTATTCCATGAATATTATATTACAATTCCGAGCATCAGCACATAGTTCTTTCCATATTTAAAATTAAATAGTTGTCATAATACAATGACACGGTGCGGACGACACGACTGCACTACCAATGAATAATACATTCGATAATTGGCGCTTCCTATTTCGTTCGACATTTGAATTTTATATTGCTTCGATAACTGCGGATCTGAACTCGGAGTGAACACTGTGTTTATTGTGCATTCGATGCAGTTGATTTGTTATGGGCTCTATTAACATTATTATGTTCGGTATTTCTGCTGCTGGAATTGTGTTGTAAATTCTTTGTTGTTTCTCCAATGAAACTATACAGACTGGTGCATTGGACGTATTGGTGCGTAGTACCTATAGGAAGGTGGATTGGTGGTGTTAACATAATAATAGGTACTTTATTGAGCAATTTTTTTTTACTAGTTGTAGCTTAACGTACATAATAGCAATTGTTGACATAGGGTTTATAATAGTAATAAAAAGATTAAGATCTGAGAATCCTTTATTAAGTGCATTGTGCACTTTTTCTATTATTTTTGTGTAATCTTTTGAGAGCTTAAAACTATAACAATATTTTTTAAATAATCTAATTTTGTATTTTCATTAGGGAAATTATAATAGTGACTACAACTATAAAATCAATATTCGTCAAATAATTATACAGGTTATATCATTACTTATTTGAGCGTCACTTACCACGTTTTAACGATCAGCAGCCGTAGCTGTCAATCGATAGTTTACGGGTCAACTCTATAACGTTGAACTATTGTGGTTCACCCATTGCTGGCAGGTTTAACAAGCATGTATTGTGTTATTAAGTAATTAGTGTTAATTACTAGCTCTAGGAATTATATATTGTGTAGGTATATACGTAGGAAAAGGCTTGTTAATAATATGGAACAATTTCTAGAATTATGTCAATTCTGGCCAAGCAATTTTGCTTCAAAATTAGTTATATTGGTTTATAGTATTTGTTGTATTGGTTGGTATATTATAGGTCGTATGGTAATTATTGAAAGTTCAGTTTTTACATAAGGATCAAAATATTGGAATCACCCTTTTATAGGCCTATTTGAAATAAAAAAAAATGAGTTTGAGTTTGAATAACAATAAAAAAAACCTCGCACCTATTGATTGAAAAATGATTATTGTCATTAATCAATAGACGCCACATTCACAAACGACAATAAAATAACTAAATACTCAAAGTACTACAACAACAAACTTGTCGTTACCGACAAAAATCGGACTCAATATTTGATCGATACCAATGCGATTCTCATATTACAAATGTCGATATTGATCCATTGGGTCACTGAGCTGTCATTTGTTTACGTAGTGTTGAAAGTCCCTTTTCAAGTTTCCCAGCATTTGTAGCTCAAAGGATCAACCTACATAAGTATACAAAATCTTAGAATATTATGATGACAGCTAAGACCTTGAGAACTGCACCTTTCAAAGATGTTGACACAAAAACTTCATTGATTTTTTTTATAGTAAAGAAACAAAAAAAAACTCACATTGCAAAACAATAGAAAACTTCAAAATCCACCACATTATTATTCAAATCCCGCCAAAACGCACCAACCGATAAATCACTTGCGTTTGCGCCTCGTAAGCGCGCAATCCAAAAATAAAACCTTCACAAACTACAAACTGCTTATAAACTAGTATCTTTACATTCCGTAAAGGGAATATATTACAAAGTTCGCAACTAAAAGTTTAAAACCGCTCCCAACGTGTGTGGGGTTCGAACCCGGGTAGGGAACTAACCGACGTAACCAACTGGCGTCCGGTAGCAAGCGGACCATATCGGAAGCACTCGGTATTGTGTAGTTATTGGCTAATTTATTCTAATACTTACACGTAAGTCTATGGATGTTGCTTGCGATTTTGTTCTTTATTGATAAGTTGGTTATAAGTATTTTTTTATATATTTTTTGGCCAATTCAGAAGAAACGTACTAACAAATACTCTTATTTTACAAACCATGTTTACGTCCAATGTAAAGGAAATCATGTTTAGAGATCACATACCAAGTTTCATAATAGCATTGCACAAAATTTATTTAAATTCCCGAACGGGGGTTCACGCCTCAAATTATACATTCAGATCGGACTTGCAATACTATTACGTCAACAGATCCTGGTATCATAAATGCCACCTATGAAGGTGATGACAAACATTATCAGGATTCTTATCTCTTTTTGGTATTAACAACCACACCATATCCTAAAACCAAAACAAACTAAGAGCTAAAAGCAAGAATCGCCTATAAAAGTGCTCGAAATAGCTTTAAATTCGGCCAGCCGTATGTCACAGCGAAGCGTCTAGTAGGCCTTCCGACTGCTATCGCGTTCACCCATTGCCTTACGTTCATTTACATCGCCGACTTAGTATGCGAATAATGTACTACGCTTGTATAACATTTCTCAGTAAGTTAAAACCTCTGCGTTAATTTTATCTTAAGTCTCCAGCCCCGATTTGAATTCTTAGCTCAATTTTCGGGTATATTTTGTGAGGTTTCTGAGGAAATTTTAGTACTGCACGCGTATTACTACCTACGTTTTGTTTTGGAGAAATTATTAATTTTAACTTGAGTTTGTCGTGCTAGATTGCAAAAGGTCTTGGGATAACATTTTTTAATAAGACTTTTAAGGANCCCACCACCACAACCCACGTTTTGTTTTGGAGAAATTATTAATTTTAACTTGGGCTTGTCTTGCTAGATTGCAAAATGTCTTGGGATAACAGTTTTTAAAGTACTACTTTTAGTAAGACTTGAGGATACAGGCAGTCCAATTTTTTGTCCTCCCGTTTCAACTATAAATAAAAGTTAATCATTTCCTTTATGAATTCAGGTGGTTTGAAAGCTTATATATTAAATATCCTTGGAGATATATTTAAGCTCATAAAATTTATAAATCAACCTAACTACCGAAGACAAAAAAAACTAATTTAAAGCCAGTACAACAAACACAGGAGAGTTAACTAAAACTTCTTACGAAACAATTGCTTATAAAACATTCAGTCTCGTCTATCTCCAAGTAAATTAAATATAAATGAGTCTTGGAGTTTCTCAGTTAAACAGGCCAAGAATTCTCATAGTTAAACTTGTATTAATTGTTGAGTACTTAGTTCTTGCGAAACTCTACGTCAAGGTATCGTTTCACTTTCTGTTATTAAGCATTCTTCGAATACAAAATTGGAAGTTTCCGAAATTTATATTCTCGTTCTGTAACGTCATGGGAACATTTGGAAATAGATTTTAATAAGTCTTTAGTTGTAATTAAAACTATAATTGAATCGGAATCTACTTTACTCTTAAATGTTGTAACATTAACCACTTCATAAAATTTGAACGAAGAAATGTCAGTGATGTTGAAATCTTTCATCAACTTACCTATGCACTTGTACGTATCTTTATATCTCAATCCAAATTTTTGGGAATTTATGCAAAATTTATAAATAAATTTATACAAATGCAGCAATGTGTAAATATTGTATCAAGTAGGAACCAATTGATAGAATGGTTGCTGACTTATATCATAAAAAGAGCCAATTATACCTATTAAGTGGAGATTGGAACCATTTACTAAGAGAAGCGCTTCAGAACCGCGGTATATCGTAAGATATCAAGCAACAACTTAAATATAGACTTAATTCTTACCCAAAAAACAGCCTCATTTAATACCAATCCAATATCATTTAGAACCCTAGAAGAACTCACACAAAAACACATTAACCCCCATTGTTCAAACAGAGCCGACAATGATTTGATTCAATAAAGTCGCACCGGACGACGTCGCCCATAAATATTAATTAAACGCCTTTTATGTTATTTATTGAATGGAGTATTGAACACGGATTCCTTTATCTCGGCGTTTATTAGATTTGTGAACGATTAATGAGTGGGACAAGATGTGGGGATGTTTATTGACTCAGGATTTGTGATTGAATGATCTTTTGTGGAGAAATTATCTGTTCGGAGAATGTTGAGGTAATCAAATACTTCATGTTCTAGTAAATTAAAAAACATATTTATACTTGTATCTTAAATATTTGTGGGTGATTTAGAATGACTGCAATAAATGTGAAAGTCACGTTAAACTTTGTTTAGACGAAACGTCTAATTTTGGTGTCAAATTATTAACAAGATAAAATAAACGTTACTATTATGTTTCCTATAAAATAAAGAACTCAAACAGCACAATCAGAGCTGAAATTACTTAATTAAAAAAAATATAAAATATCTCACTAGGAAATATGATGTCTTATAAAACCAGCTAAGGATAGATGAAAGAAGATGTATTTTAAACTGCACGTCAAAAAAAACGACCACACAAAAACAAATGACAGACAATTGATTTGAATTGATTACCGTGTGTACAAACGATAATGTAACAAAAAGCTCTAAAGCTCCGGTGGGTGCCCGGCGTGACGTGCCGGAAGCGTGCCGTGTGCGGACTTCCGCACCGGTCGGTCGGAACGGGCCGCGCATTCCGATACGGTGGTAAGTACTCATTACTGGGACTGTGATAGGGGATAGAAGGTATTTTGTAGACAAGGGTGAAGTTTTTGAAGGTATTTAATTTTGAACTAGTGAAAACATTACATTAGTGTTTATTTTTACTTTCGAAGAGGACCAGTGTCTGACTACTTATTATTCAATACTTATAAGAGGGATTAATAGTGACAAAAAAAATATCACTATGTGAAGCCCATATTTATCCTATAGGGTACAGGCCTCGTTCCAAACACAGAAGTATTGAGCATTAATCACCACGTTTGCTCACTACGGTTTAATGATAGAAAAACTATCTTCATTTCTAAAATGATGTTGTTTGAATAAAAAAAGAAAACAGTAAGTGCTTATTGTACACTGCTCTACACACAAATTGAGTCACTGATAACAAAACAGTTAAACAGTGTAAAACTCAATTTAAACCGGTTCTGTTACGCTTTCTTTACAATACGTGGTCGTTGCACCGCCATCCAACACACTGTAACTCTATACACTTGAGGCCAATATAAGTTAAAAGTTATATTGGCTTGAAACTGTTCCGATAGCACCATACTCGCGTATCAAACTACCATTTTATAAAATTGGAATTGAAATGTATTATCGAAAAGTGTTTAAATGTTGCGGTTACAGTTGTAAATGGGACACTTTAGTGAAATGCATGGTTATGCGTGTGAAGTTTCGGTAAATGTTGTTAATTTAAAATAGAAAATAAATAAATGGAGGTTGTTTAATTCACAGGTTGTAGTTGTCATTTAAGTGGGTTTTGCGATTAAATTGTTGTTCCTTTAAATTGGGTTGTTTGTGACAATGGTTCTATTTATGTAATCAACTTGAGCTATGGTACGAAAATAGAGAATATTTCAGAAGTAAAAAACAACAGTTAAAAAATAAGGGACTTTTATTTTTTTGTTTCACTTTTTGTGGTCTGAAGTGTACAGATCGAGAACGGAGCATAATATGTTAGGCACCGTAACTTACGTTCTGCACTGATTCCGATAGTTTGTCTTTCTTGCACTAGTTTTTAAAATCATCATATTTGTAATATCATGGTATCATTGTCACAACAAAAATTACAGTACCTTAGCCAAAAAAAAAACACTTGTTGTAAGGTACTGTTATTTTGCATAATATGAGATCATATTATCTATCGCAATTGGAAAGATCAAGTATGAAGCAATTAATAGTACCTATATTTGAAAATATTTTTTATGCCCATATTATTTTTAAAATTATTTCCACAGCAAGTCAATAAAAACTCAATTAAACTTTCCAGTCATTTTAATTTAAATTTTTATTTCAAAGCAAACGAACCCAAAGACATACTTTGTTAAAAAGTGTTAATATTTTTAAAAAGATGCTCCGTAACCTTTACTGAAGATATTTCAGTGAATTTAATAATTTAGACAAGTTTGCAACTTTTAAAAGTGTACTTTTTTCATTTTAATTTATTTTAATGTTCTTTCTAAACTAAAATTTAAGTAAAAGTGTATCTGTACATACGTTGACACTGTTTTTTTTCAAAAACATGTTCAACACAACCTTTACCCAAATTTAATGAAGTGGGGATAAGAACGTTATTTTTGCAATATTTTATTATGTTATTTTGTGGCACTATATTATTTTTTTATTGCTTTAGGACAACTTATCCCGCGGGATAAGATCGAGTAGGATGACTTGAGCAAAGACTCTTTATTACCATTTCTAACTCTAATTTTGACGTGTTTCCAGAATCAGGAAATGGTGTAAATGCAAACCGCAACTTCAAATATTACTAAAAAATTGTAAAAAGATTATAAACAAATCTTTTTCAGATATTTTTCCCTTCTGCATAAAATCCTATTTAAATGCAAGCGAAAGTGTACTATATTGACAAAGTGCTAGGTGAACGTCCGGGCGACACAGTTTTACAACCCATATCGTGCGCTTCGCCTTTGATGTCAGGCGATACCGCCCAAGTACGTATTTGCGATTTTGACGTAGAGGTGGCCAATGAAATTGATATTATGTATTTCAACGCATAGTAAAATATATACTGAAAAAAGCTTCTAGTTTCCTACACAACGAAGAAAAAAGAAGGGAGAAAAATGGTTCCGGGGCCGTGGGATTGTTCCAAGGAGTTACCGCGGCCCAGGTATACAAAGGGCACAAAAAGGAACTCGGTGGGTTTTAGTCAGTAGAGTCTGACACTCCTTCATGCTGTCATCCACAGTGGGAGTGGTCATCTGATGATTTCCGATCGGTAAAAAAAAGAAGGAAAATGGTTTGAACTGTGAACGAGCGGCCGTGCTGCTTTTACACGGACTTGGCGGAACCCCCAGATTTTAATTCATATAAAAAAATATCTTTATCATTTCTATTTGTTAAGACATATTAAACGAAAGTCACTTTTATTCATTGTTTTTACGGAAAAAATGTTTTAATAAAGTTATTGATATGATGAGAAAAATGAGTATACGATTACAGTAATAAGTATAATTGGTGTTTTCGTACCAACTGCATAGAAAGTAACCACTTTTTGTCAGTTTATTAAAGTATTGAATTTGAGTAGTACTAAATTGCGGTATTCATGCACATCATCCGAGCAACATTGGATACTCCTGTATCTATTATATACCCATTCTATGCAACTAGTAAAAGGTACGGTTATTTTATTTCAATGGTTTATTTTTTGAACCGCATGTGTACAGAGAGTTAGGAAAATATTTGTGTAATCTTTTTCGAAAATGTTTTATTTATTTTGTTATCATTTTCCATAGCTTTTTTAAAATGCGTTGGTTTTTCGAATTTGATTTTATTTGGATATCTGTTGTTGTATTTCTATTGTTGGGTTTTGTGATTTTTGGTTTACATTCAGTAAATAACTGTAACATGTGATTTATGTTTCCATTCTATTTTTTATTTACTGAAAATGGAACACGGCAGTTCAATTGTGCTGTAGTAATTATAACTGCACACTAGCAGATTATATTATTGTTGATTAAACTAGAAAGTCTTTCTAAAATATTTCTAGGTATCTTTTTATTTATTCTATCAAATGCTTACGAAATCTCTTGGGTGTAGCAACGCTACATAATTGAGGCAACGACCTTTAAATATTAAACGTCTTTCATCTGCCAATTAAAATAAGAATAAGTTTTGAAAATAATTAAATTGCAATCGGGTAAGAATTTACTCTCTTTGTACGCAAAAAGGACGACTGACAACCACCAATACCGCACTACGTATTGATGATGTAATAAAATCCCTCTTCCTTATTTCAAAGGAAGAAACCATTTTGATTATTTGATAACTACTGGGAACCGATCGTGGGACGCCTCAAATAGCTTATGATTACTGTTTGCTGTTTCATACCTTATGAGCACTATAATGACAAGCAATTTTCAAGCATTTATTGAAGTTTCATTTGTTTTCTTTAAAGTCATTGGTAGGTTTGCTTAATAGAGAAACTGAATTAATAAAAATATTAATTTGATTTAAAATTAAAAATGTTTTTATTTGGGATTGCCGTACCATGTCTTTTTCTTCAATTATTTCTAATGAATAAATCTCCATTTTTGCAATCCATCCGTATTTTTTTTCGCCACCACCTACCACCACATATAATTCTAAAAAAGAATATTCAGTAGAAACGACATTTCTAATAACATTTTCATTTCAACGAAAGCAGTTTTCATCGACACTATAAAACTATCTGAAAATGTTCTACAAAATTCAGAGCTCCCGTCAACCACAGTGTTTGTAGCTGTAAAACGGAGTGCAGATATGAACATTTCGCGTGTGGCTTCTTTAATGTTTCCTCTATATATTTTATACTAGATTTTGCTCGCGACTTCATGTGGAATAGTTATTTAGGCAGCATTACTTTATATAAAAGTATATATAAATGATAGCTGTATCTCGTAATACTAGTACCTATGCTGAGGCCTTCTTCTAAGACCCGGATAAAGAGCCCATATTTGTTTTTCTAAGTATAATCTTTGTGCTAATTTCATCCGAGTTGAGCCATTTGTGCGTGAATGCGAAACAAACCAATAAAGTCAATTAATTATACTAGGTTTCGCCTACAATCTATGTCCCGCATCTAAAAGTAGCCTATCTCTGTCTCCAGGGTACCAAGTGATCCATTTCAATCCTTTCACACATTTTTTTGCATAACAAACTAATAAACTGACTTATAATATTAGTGAAGATAGCAAGGAAGTTAGGATAGTGCTGTGCGCTGTACACTGTGTATCATAACTCAATTGTATAGCATTGTTGTTGGGTGCAGTTTCCAACGGATAATTGTTTATCTAATTTAAGATCTTAATGGTGCATTTCAGACTGTTGTTTTAGAATTATTTAAGAGTATTTTACTGGGATTGGTTTCGGTGTGTTAATTAACGTTTATTAATTGGTGGTGTTATTCAGAGTTGAGTGGTTCGCAAAATTCTGTATAAGTAAGAACTCATAATTAACTTGGCATAATGTTAACAAAATAAACACTTTTGTAACTCCTCTTTTTGTCACTTTAAGCCCATTTACATTATTACTTTTTAATCAGATAAGCAAAAATTTAATTACAATAATTGCTTTCACTGAAAATATAATCATCAATCGACCGTAATTGCGTCAACGAAGGACCACTTATAGCAGCTACCCAATTCATTCTTTATAATCTTAATACATATACCTACTCTAGAAAAGGATGTTAGAATCAATATCCTATCCACACATTCTCATAAATGTTTACCTAATCCTCACTACTGAAAATCGGGTCATGAAAGTATTCTTTCGCCTTCAGAAGCAAACATCGTTACGGTATCGTGTTCCCATCCAACGCTCCAATCCAAGGTCACGGTATACGGTAGATATTAAAAAAAACCTTTATATCCATTCCCACGGCTTCACATGAGAAAAGCGATGACTTTTAGCGTAATGCTTTTTAGCTAAGGGCGTGGACATGATGTAGGAATATGCAGAAGGTAAAGGTCGGTTGCAACATTGATGGTATGGTATGAGTAATGGCTACTGGTGCCTAGAGCTTGTTAGTAGATTAAACCTATAGCTAAGTCGATAACAAGAAGAATGACGTAAAATTATAGTGTAACAGAAAGTAAATGAGAATTTGTAGTGAAAGCTGCNCATTGATGGTATGGTATGAGTAATGGCTACTGGTGCCTAGAGCTTGTTAGTAGATTAAACCTATAGCTAAGTCGATAACAAGAAGAATGACGTAAAATTATAGTGTAACAGAAAGTAAATGAGAATTTGTAGTGAAAGCTGCACTCCTATGAGAATTTATTCAGAAAGACAATTCTACAAATTATATTTCCTGTTTTTATATAAGATACATATTTATTGGGTTTAGAAGCCATTGCACTGCTATATTAAAGAAAAAAATATCGCATCCTATCACCTGGTCTACTATTGTTAGCCTTTGAAGTGCTTTATGTTTTTGACAATTTTTTGCTTACATTTTTGTCACAAGCGAACCTTCTAAATTTAATTCTGTAAGGTAAACGGCCCAATACTCGACGCTTTTAGAACTTGGCCAAGTTTACAGGTCTGCCA
>NWSH02000050.1:2266046-2282629 GCA_002382865.2 Heliothis virescens | reverse complement strand
CCAGGTGTTAATTAGATCTAACTCAGTCCAGTCCCCGAATATGACGTACATAACCAAGTTTACACAAAGCCTAGCAGGTTTATTTACCTTGCTCCACTAATATAATCACAACATAACCGGCCGGTAGTACAAACAGCGAAACGTTGCCTGTTGACGTAATGGACGTCTGGCGAGCTAAATTATACGGAACCTATTGACGCGGCTGGACCCTTGAGTTTGTAGTCATTTGGTTGGGACTTTGCTGTCTGTTTGAGGAATTCTAATTTGATGACTAGGTGTACCATTTATGGAATTAATTGCTGTTAGTCGCTCTCACCTATGTGTATGCCAAATTCATTGTACTTATTTACGATGGTACGAATCACTGAACTCAAAGTTATATTCAAGATTCGTTGAAACGATCACAGCGACTAAGAAGGCAAAAACGTAAAATAAGTAAAAATATAACATTAACTTTTATTGTCTCAAAAGAGCCCACTTTCCAACTTAAAGGCCATTATGGATCATTATTATACGGAGACAATTAGAACAACGAGTGTTAAGTGCGAAGCCTTCATAATTAGTATTGGAACATTAGTCCCCTTAGAATTCTGCCGTCCCCCAAGAAGGAACGATCATGAAGATATAGGCAGAAAGTTTCCTGCTTCGGCACTTAGTCCCAAACGATCCTATCTGACGACCCAACTTTAATACACAGAAGGGCCCTCCATTTTCATAATTAACATTTATTTCGTACGCCTAAGGAAAGCTTAGTAACCGACTTGTATTACTATTTTACCCTCGATTTCCTGACAAGCGTACGCTTTAGTAATAAAACGTAGCCGGGAACAGAACCAGTTGCCTTGGGGCAGTTGTAAACAAGTTCGCTAATGGCCACTTAAACTTTGCGAAATCGCCACACTTGGAGAAAAGTCAGTTTCCGCAAAAAATGTCTTATACAACGTGTTTCTGAGGTGAATGTTATTTGGAATGGTCCAAAGTTGTTTTTAACGGATTCCTTTTGGTTTTGATTTAGTGGCTTCTCAAGTTTTGTTAGGTGTCCCTTGTTTCGAATACATTGATTCATTTTTGTTGTTTTGCAAGCTGTGTAGATATTTTTGAAATTTTAGCAAGATGGATATTTGAGAAATGGCCCATTTTTTATGTCACTGTCATTGTTATTTTGTAGGCTTGAAGCACTAAGAAAAAAATTAAATTTAAACTCCAAAAATACCAAACACTCCCGATTTAATATCCTAAATCTTTGTATAGAACATACATTGATTACGACAGATATGAGCTCTCACGGAGCAGAGAGCATCTCAACCACGCTAGACATCGAACGCAATCACAAAAGCTTCTTAACTTTGATCGACATAGTTCGGCAGGAACTCAATCAGAGATCGAGCTAAGCGCTTGCCTCTTTAAAAGTATTTGAATCAGAGATTTTGNCAACTAGAGTAACTTTCGTGCTAAAGATTATTATGATTAAGTTATTATGCAATATTTTTTGTAATATATTTATTTTCATTTTGTACTCATTACTAAGTATAGAAAGCTAACAAGAACGGTCTATTACTTCCACAATTGACATTGTACAGAGTGTTTGATCTTAATTGTATTAGTTGGGAATCTAGCTGCGACATTATATTATTAATCTGCACAATGTATACTCTTTGGTTATATTCATATGTATATAACACCCCTTTAGTCGACGCTTTGTTCTCGAGGGATGTGTGAATTATTTCTGAGACATGAACGTTGATGTACGAAGAGAATAGAAGTGAAAATTGTTGTGGCTTTGTCATGGTTTGTGTAGNCAAAAAAATATAGTCTTATTTACCGCGAAAATTTAAACTACATCAATACTGGTAATTAATATCTTATTAAAATTAGTTTTTGTAAATAATTATTCTTTTTGTTTTAATTCCAAATGTGAAGTCGTGATTCTACCAAAATTGTTCGCGAACAAAAAACCTGTACAAGTTCACTGCTAGCATGTGTTTGCGCAAAACGGTTGCAATTTAGCCAACATTTTAGAAATACTAGCACATAATTTGCTATGGTTAACTAGAGCGAGTATACTAGGAGATATATTTGTGTGCGTCACAGTGTCATTCAGCGGTCGAGTCTTGTTTTAACGAGTAATTTTCGTGCTAAAGAAGATTATTATGATTAAGTTAATATGCAATATTTATTTTGTAATATATTTATTTTCATAAATTTGTACTCATTACTAAGTATAGAAAGCTAACAAGAACGGTCTATTACTTCCACAATTGACATTATACAGAGTGTTTGATCTTAAATGTATTAGTTGGGAATCTAGCTGGGACATTATATTATTAATCTGCACAATGTATACTCTTTGGTTATATTCATATGTATAAAACACCCCTTTAGTCGACGCTTTGTTCTCGAGGGATGTGTGAATTATTTCTGAGACATGAACGTTGATGTACGAAGAGAATAGAAGTGAAAATTGTTGTGGCTTTGTCATGGTTTGTGTAGCAATGTTGTCATAATATTTTCTGTAAATATAACAGAATATTTTTATAGGGATGCTGTTAAGACTTTAATATTTTGTAACTAAGTCTCAAAAGTGTTTCATATTAATTTGAAGGATTTTTTATATTTTCTTAATAGTTAAGATGTAGTTATTATGTTATGTTTGCTAGATTAGATAAAATTGCTACAATATTGGCTGTAGTAGATAGGTATAAGTCCCAACAAGAACTATCATAATTTTCCCACTTGAAAAATTCTAACTTAAATAACAAAAGAAAAAACATAAACAAAATGTATAGAGAAAATTAACTTCTTGGCAGATTGCACCATGCACTTTCATACAACATTTTTATACCACCACCAACAATATTCGGCCACNTACAGAATATATTTGTGAGGATGCTGTTAAGTAAATTCAATATTTTTTGACTAAGTCTCAAATGTGTTTCATATTAATTTAAAGGATTTTCTATATTTTCTTAATAGCTAAGATGTTGTTATTATGTTATGTTTGCTAGATTCGATAAAATTGCTACAATATTGGCTGTATAGATAGGTATAAGTCCCAACAAGAATTACCATAATTTTCTCTCTTGAAAAATTCTAACTTAAATAACAGAAGAAAAAACATAAACATGTATAGAGAAAATTAACTTCTTGGCAGACTGCACCATGCACTTTCATACAACATTTTTATATCACCACCAACAATATTAGGCCACTCCATAAACTCATATTCATAGCTCCACGCTCGTTGTACATTCAGGGCAGTCCTTTATACGAAACGACTTATATNAACAGAATATTTTTATAGGGATGCTGTTAAGACTTTAATATTTTGTAACTAAGTCTCAAAAGTGTTTCATATTAATTTGAAGGATTTTTTATATTTTCTTAATAGTTAAGATGTAGTTATTATGTTATGTTTGCTAGATTAGATAAAATTGCTACAATATTGGCTGTAGTAGATAGGTATAAGTCCCAACAAGAACTATCATAATTTTCCCACTTGAAAAATTCTAACTTAAATAACAAAAGAAAAAACATAAACAAAATGTATAGAGAAAATTAACTTCTTGGCAGATTGCACCATGCACTTTCATACAACATTTTTATACCACCACCAACAATATTCGGCCACTCCATAAACTCATATTCATAGCTCCACGCTCGTTGTACATTCAGGGCAGTCCTTTATACGAAACGACTTATATCGCTTTATTTATGCATAAACTGTGATAAGCTTTGTTAGCCGCGGATTTAGTAAATATTAACAACAATGCCTTCACTAGCCGCTTGTGGGTAAAAGCTGCGAGTATGTTGACATATATACCTACATACGTAGTAGGTATGTGAAGCTAGACTGGTCTTAGTATGGGAAAGATGTCCAAGAATGGGTATGTGCTAAAGAATTATTCGTTTTGGAAGATCTGAGAGTTTCGTTGTCAGTAAACGTGGTGCCTATAATGTAACATGAAATAGATTGTTGGTTACGCTAAAGAAATAACCATTTATTGTTTTCAATTGATAGCTAACTAGTAGGGTGTGCTAGAGATTTTATTCGCGTTCTGTAGCAAGTACTTCACGCACTCGGATAAAAAGTCTAAAGGCTCTCTCGATGATCTACTTAAGTAAAAGTCATTATTAGGTGTTATGTAAGATAATGAGATATGAAAATTATTGCTACCATTTTAAAAATAAACTTCATAAAACTATATTTTATTAAACCTCTTTAGAAGCAAATACATATAATATAATCTATGAATAAAAAAATACAGTAAAATGTATGAGAAGACTTGATTTTTTCTTGACTTCTTTGAAACTTCAAGATAGTATAATATTGTTGAAACTTCTCGACTCAATAAAATTAATATGATACTCAAAATGACATATAATTTTTAAGTTACAATTTAAATACAGTATGATACAATTAAGATATAATTTCTAAAATGTAGCACGAACCTTTTAAATGAACAACAAAATACTATACTGAAATTGAACCTTATTTCTTTAGTTTAACTTTAAATAAATGACTTAATAGTCACAATTCCTAAAAGTCACTACAAAAAATTATAAAAATTCATTAATATTTTATAGCACAAAAAATGGAATAACTCCAATTCTATTTTAAAATTTTCAACGACGAAACGTCTCCTCGGACAGAGAACTGACTTTTGACACATTTAATTATTCAGAAGTTCGTCTTCCTTAAGTAGGGTTGANCTGTTGACATATATACCTACATACGTAGTGGGTATGTGAAGCTAGACTGGCCTTACTATGGGAAAGATGTCCAAAAATGGGTATGTGCTATAGAATTATTCGTTTTGGAAGATCTGAGAGCTTCGTTGTCAGTAAACGTGGTTTCTATAATGTAACACGAAATAGATTGTTGGTTTTTTTATTGATTTCAATTGGTAACTAACTAGTAAGCCCTGCTAGTGGTTTTACTCGCGTCGTGTATTGATACTCATTCTGAATTTAATTGAATTGAAGATTGATACTGATTCACGCACCCGGATAAAAAGTCTAAAGGCTCCATCAATAAAAGGGTTATCTAACACTGAAAAATATTTTCAAATCGGACCAGTAGTTCGTGATAATAACGTCTTCGAGTTAGCAAACTCTTCAGCTTTATAATATTCTGATTAATATAATCTAACAGCAATATGTATTGATGCTTGTACTTAAATATTATATGGTACAAAACTCGAGAAAGCAAACGACCTTATTACAAATTATTTCAATGATTAATATGTACCTAATTTAAACTTACCCACATTGTTATTATAATGTTTTAAATCAGAAATTAGCGTATGCTTCGTGCGCATTACTTGAATATAATTTATTCACGTTTCAAGGCTATTTTCAGTCTCGGTTATCGCAGTTTAGTTAATGCTTTCAATTATATTTTTATCCCCCAACGGAGAAACAGGTATGTTATTGATATTTAAGTAGTTACATAAATGTCATTATTTTTTGAAGTTAATAAATAAATCATGAAATGTTAATATAATTATTAGGTGTTATGTAATATAATAAGATATGAAAGTTATTGCTACCATTTTAAAAAGAAACTTTATAAAACTATATTTTTTTAAAACCCCTTTAGAAGCAAAATATACCAAGATTCTAGGAATAAATACAATATAATCTATGTATGAATAAAAAGTTAGACTAAAATGTATGAGAAAACGTAATTTTTTCTTGACTTCTAAGAATCTTCGAGATGGAATAATATTGTTGAAACCTCTCAACTCAATAAAATTTATGAGGTATTCAAAATTACATATAATTATAAACTAAAAAATTATGCAGTACGATAAAATTGAAATATAATTCCTAAAATATAGCATAAACCTTTAAAATGAACACCGAAAAACTACACTCAGATTGAACCTTATTACATTAGAATAACTTTAAATAAATGACTCAATAGTGACGATTCTTAAACGTAACTAGAAAAATTCATTAATATTTTATAATAAAAAAAAATGGAATAACTCCAATTCTATTTTAAAATTCTTCAACGACGAAACGTCTCCTCAGACAGAGAACTGACTTTTGACACATTTAATTATTCAGAAGTTCGTCTTCCTTAAGTAGGGTTGAAACTCGGAACAATAGCGAAGGGTTCCGCTATGCCTAAAATATTAAAAGCGAGCACGGAGCTATAAACATGCGAAGTTTGCTGCGATACAGCTCTCGAACTTTTCATTGGTATTTTATTAGCTTCTACACTGTTTAAGAGGTGTTTATTTCGCTTTATTGCAGAACAGATTTTATGACACATTTTTTCAGTCACATTTTTTCATGATTGGTTACAGATTTTTTAATATAATATACTGTAAGGCTGAATTTGGACATATTTACTAAAACAATATTGGAGTAATAAAGAAAAAAAAATATTTAAAAGCCATAAAAGTCTTAAAAAATACAAAATGGACCGCATATTGAAAGTCCTACTTTACCGAGCTATAAAACAAAATATAGCACTTACAAAGGGATTTACCCAGTTTAAAATATAGGCAGTACTGTGTTAAATCTTGACGCTGGTTCGTGCGTAAATCTCACAGTTAGCCCGCGGGCTCGGGGCAAATAAAACCGGGGCTAATGGCGCCTTAAACTTTTCTTTATGTGATCCCCTGGGGTGAGCCCCAGAAATCATATTTCTCCACTTAATAGTTGCTAGTTTGCAGTATATTCGGATTAGCTGTTAACGGCTACGATAATTCGATCCAATTGATATTTTTTTTAGAAGTTTTGTAAGTATATGGTAAGTGTTTGATAGGTTTCGAAATCTTTCTATGGATTTATTTCATATGCCAAAGATTTTGTCATAATTAATTCGCTACCCACAGAGATTGCAAACTGATAAAGATTGGTTTGACGTGGGTTGTGGTTAGAAAAATAATAACATCTCATTACATAATTCGTTTTCTTTTAATTAAACAAACATGCGCAGTCAAAGGAAAACATCAAAAACATTATTATTTCCTTGAACTTTAACCTCGAATGTGTTTCGGATAAAAATCGTCTGTGTACTTTATATTTTTCCCACGTGTATGGTATGGCCTTAAATATACATTGTAGAGATTAGGTATGTAAGGCCTAAATGTAAATATACGTAACAAAAGTAATATCAGGAAAATGAAAAAAAAAATATAAGCGATAAATAATTTTTAATAATTACAATAAAGACATATTGAAAGACTACAAATTCGTCAATGAAGATGTAAATGTCAAACTTATGTAGTACCTACTAACTCGAAACTAGCAAAAGATTATTCCAATTAAAATAAGCCATAATAAAAATACCCACAAAGATTTACCCATCCAACAGATTACAACCAAATTGCATTAAGTTTAGCAACTATAAAATATTTAGCACTATAACACCAATTTAATGCGCACCGCGGCTAGCACCCATTCTTTGTACACTAAAAGCCATTACATGAAAATTCGAACATATGNTGATAGTTCGATTCAATTGGTTTTTTATTTTTAGAAGTTTTGTAAGTATATGGTAAGTGTTTGATAGGTTTCGAAATCTTTCTATGGATTTTTTTCATATGCTAAAGATTTTGTTATTATCAAGTCATGTCATAATTAATTCGCTACCCACATAGATTGCAAACTGATAAAGATTGGTTTGACGTGGGTTGTGGTAAGTAAAATAATAACATCTCATTACATAATTCGTTTTCTTTTAATTAAATCAACATGCGCAGTCAAAGGAAAACATCAAAAAAATTTCCTTGAACTTTAACCTCGAATGTGTTTCGGATAAAAATCGTTTGTGTACTTTATATTTTTCCCACGTGTATGGTATGGCCTTAAATATACATTGTAGAGATTAGGTATGTAAGGCCTAAATATAAATATACGTAACAAAAGTAATATCAGGAAAATGAAAAAAAATATAAGCGATAAATGATTTTTAATAATTACAACAAAGACATATTGAAAGACTACAAACTCGCCAATGAAGATGAAAATGTCAAACTTATGTATACCTACTAACTCGAAACCAGCAAAAGAATATTCAAATATAAATAAAATAAACCATAATAAAAACATCCACAAAAGATTTACCCATCCAACAGATTACAACCAAATTGCATTAAGTTTAGCAACTATAAAATATTTAGCACTATAACACCAATTTAATACGCACCGCGGCTAGCACCCATTCTTTGTACACTAAAAGCCATTACATGAAAATTCGAACATATGTTTTCAGTATTAACTGATTTGTTCACGACTTTAAATGTGTTTTCGGGCCAAAAAATGTAATGCGTTTAAAACCGTTCGTGTTTTGCAAATCCTCGGTGAAATGCGGGGTTTAGTGGTTCCCGAATACGTTTTTTGGTTTTAGGCTTAATGTACGGGTTATGTAGTTTAACTGTTTGTGTTTTTGAGGAAATATTCACTGGTTTATCCTGTTATAGGTAACAAAAAACCAGCTATTCGTGAATTTCAACCGTGAATTTTACGATTATAAGTGACGGTTAGGGCCAGGCCACAACAGTGCGTTGCGGCGTCGCATCGCAAAAACAACATTGCACAGCTATNTGAAATGCGGGGTTTAGTGGTTCCCGAATACGTTTTTTGGTTTTAGGCTTAATGTACGGTTATGTAGTTTCACTGTTTGTGTTTTTGAGGAAATATTCTCTGGTTTATCCTGTTATATTAGGTGAGGTAACAAAAAAAAATTGCAATTCTCGAAATTTCAACCGTTTTACGATTTTAAGTGACGGTTGGTCTTGATCATTCTCTATTTAAAATTTGGGAATTCAATCACAAGCTTGTATTTTGTAAATAACTGAAAAAAAAAATACCCATTAGAACTTATTTTCAACACTAAACTATTTTTATTATAAAACAACAAAAATATTAAATCATGAACATTAGCTATAATATAACTTATAAGGGGTCATAATACTACCAGATCGATATTAAGACTTTATCTGTACGATCCAATGTCAAACCATAAATATAAAGGCAAAAATCATAGTTTCTAGAAATATTTATTTGAGAAATCTTGATACTTTTCAGACGAAAACAAATAAGCAAATACTTTATTTCTATAAATAAGTTGTAGATATCATCACCCAGGGCCATAGAAGTTGTTGAGACAGCTTCGACGGGACAAATGCTATAGTGTTTTGTTTTCTAGTATTCAGCTATCGAAGATCTTCGAGATTCTTTAGACAAGGGATTGTGTCTAGTCACAGTAATTATATTTCAACCTAGCTGTGTAACAATTTTAACTTTTGTTGTTTTCTTATTCATGTCATGTAAGATCTCTTTAGACATCGTGCTATTGATATTTCGCATTTATTTCGTTCTTTCATTTATTTCACATCATATACCTAATTACATTTTTAAATATTTCATTAAAAAAATAAAATAAACAAAGCATTTAAAAATATAAAAAATACTGTCCCACCGGTATCGGGAACATGGTCCAAGATACCGGCGGGCGGTCAGGGCTCCATAGAGAGAAACCTCCTGACGATGTTTCGCATTTATATTTTTAAGTTAGCAACAAATAAATATTCTCCCTTCTTTCCTTGCCTTATCGTGTTCATGATACAAGATTCCAAATACACTGTAAGTAATAAATACAAAGAACACTAAATAAAAGCTCACAATAGAAATAAATACTTCACTAACAAATCCTTTCGCTGGTTGAGTCTATTTCTTTTCCTAATGGTTGTACCGTAATAATGTCATTATTGTTTCTCAGTGCTCATGTAGGCGTGGGCGCTCTGTGCTTTATTTGTATGACTCGGCACTGGAAGAATAGTATTTTTTTTAGAAGAGAATATTTGTATTTTGACTCATGGATAGTATAGACGAGTTATCTATCTATACATATACAAATCAAAATCCTGACTTATTCACTAACTCATCAACGCAGGGCCCAAACCCATGAACATATAAAGCTGAAATTTTGCACAGAGGTTCATTTTAAGACTCTCACGCGATATAAGATTTCCCGAAATTTCCACGCGGGCGAAGCCGCTGGCAGAAGCTAGTATAAAAATAGTCGTATTTAGGTATAAGATTTTCTGGTGGTTTTGCCCACAATCAGAAAGAGTGTTAAAAGCATACTTAGTTAATACTATTGAAGAGCATCGTTTGTTCAACATCATCATGACTTTAACGTCAGAAAACATATTAATGTGTATCTGACCTAAGAGCCCACTAACAGCTTATAGTCGGCCGATAGTTTGATCAGGTTCATAAAGCTGTACGAAGAAGAATGAGTGGGCACATTACAACGACCAGGTATCCAGCCGTATCATTTGATTGGATTTACGATTACCTTCCACCATCAACGATCAGTCCAACTATGGTCGACAGTAGTCGGCAATGTGCGCTCTAGTACCAACAGTACAAGCTAAGACAATACAAAGTCAGCCCAAAGGCACTGAGCTAACAATTCTTGAAGGCACATCTAGTAAATCTGTGTAATTCGAAACGAGGTCCACAGTGGCTCCCGATGGTCCATAAACCGTTTCACTTTATGATACTGATATCTTAAATGTGAATTTAGTGTGATATGTTTTATTATTTAGTTATTTAGTTGTTTGTTCTATTGGGAAAATGTTACTTAATACTTGAAACTTTATACCCGTAGCAACTGCTAATGAAGCTCTCTTGTAGTTTGGTAAGTAGTTTCTGAAATTAAATCTTGTACGTACTTACTATACTTACTATTATCGATTTTGTCAGTAATGGCAATTTCCAAGTACCAATAAAATTAATTTGAATACAAAAAAAAAATATATATATACCGGCCGAATTGAGATCCTCCTCCTTTTTGTTGAAGTCGGTTAATGATAAGTAAGCGTATATGATGCAACAGAAATGCAATTCATATTTATTATGCAGAATTTGTAATCACATACAACAACATATTATATTTCCATATCCAATTATAAATTCATGGAATAAAATATTAAAAAAAGAATTATTCATTTCATCCGTTGTTCTTTTGTTTATAATAAAACTTAAACTGGTGCAATCAGGTACAATAAATTTTGTACTGCGCTAAAACCGCTCACTCGATTGAATAAGGGAACATTTGTTCCACCCATACCTCAAAGTCGCAGAAAGGAGGTAGTATACCTAAATAAAATACGCGAGACAACAAAAACATGCCAGGAACGGGCAAAAATCATAAATATTTTACGTGAAAGTTCTCTCTCTGGAGACAGTTTCGGGCCGTCGTGGTCATTAGAAAAGTTTTAGTGGCCATTACAGCCTGTTTTATATTACCGCTGAGCGTTCCTCTTGCGGATTTAGTGGGATCCTAGGTCCGTTGTCCTGACCCCTTACTTTGTTGCTGGACTGGCTTGTGTCCTTAATTTGATTGCCCCATGCTAGAGCCGTGATATTTTTTTAGATTTTCTTCAAAGCCTCAAAAGTTCAATGCGATATTGGATTTTTTTTGGAAATAAAATACACTATTTCGGCTTCAAAAATGATTTTTAGGAGACCTTTTCGGTGCAGATAAATTACATTAAAGTATGTTTTCTATTTCAACAGAAGCTAATATAAGTTTGCCATAATTATCATCATCAGCTCGCTCCCATTTGTCCAAACATCACCTTAAGTTCATTTTGAACTTAACCCTTAAAACCTTAGCCCTTAAACTTTCGAAACCCCTACTTAGTTAAAATATAGCACTAAAACACTTCAAATAAGACAAAGCGAAAATGCAAAAGCTTATTTTAGTTGAAAAATAAAAACTAGACTCTCTGTATAAACCTTCTTCAGCAGCGCCTAAGAATAGATTTTAATTAGGCTAAACGTTTTCCTAGGCGAGTAATACCAGTCCACTAGTGCTAAGATTTAAAGGCTTGGCCGAATACACTCCCTGAGAATAGAATGCTTTTAACCTATCAAGAGTAATAGACTTGGATAGATTTAGCCTCGAGTTTGTGTAACATAAGTGCGGTTAAAAGTCATTCATAAGGACTGGCGTGATGCTAAATTTAAATAGAATTTAAAAGTCCATTATAGCCAAGATTTTTTACTCATCATAAATATTCTAACGACCTATCACTGATTGTTGTAGATCTTTTGTTGGTTCCTATGTAAGTGGCTTAGTTTAGCGAATTCATATATTTTGGATGATAATAATAATGGCGTCCTAGCCGATTATCGGCCACGGCGGCTGTTCTCATATAAGGAGATCAGCCAGCTGCGCAGGACATATTATAGTGCACAAGCATTTGCGCAGACAGACCTATTCCCTCACTCTCATAACCCGATGGGACGGCAATCCGACACGACCGGTGAGAGATCAGGCGCAGGACCGACATTAACGTGCTCTCCGATGCACGGGTGTATCAATCACCAACTTCCAACTCCGGGCTGCTTTATGAAAGTTTCTAAAACCCACAAAGCGATTTCGGCCCGTCCCGGGAATCGAACCCGAGACCTCGTGATCAGCAGCCGCCTATGCGACAACTAGACCAACGAGTATTGAGTACATTTGCAGATGCTTTAATTATCACATTCAAAACACTAAGTTGTCTTTCTTTTTCGTATTTCTAAAATGTAAATCGCTTTCGTTTGTTGGACACAAAATTCTGGACTAAAATCAAACCCTACCAGCACTTCTGTTCCCCGCATAATCCGACGTGTGGACACCTGAGTGCATTTAAGATAAATCGAATATTTGAGCAGCGACCGCCTGCTTTAATTTTTAATTAAGGAGTCCACTAGGAATTTATACCTTAATGAGGTGCTCGGATTTTGGTTCTAAAAAGGATTTTAAGTGCTACTTTAACCCTTACATCGTGTAAATAAGATTCATAATTCCAAAATATACAACAAAAAGAACACGTGTCACACTGATTGATCCCGCATTACTCAAATTAATATAAATTTTAGAGTTAAGTGCTTACCAATGAAAATACATTAAATAATCAAATCTACAGTCTAAGTATAGAACGGTGTTTTGGAAACTAAACACCAGAATTGATTTCGGCAAATAATGCCCTTCTATTGGTTCACGATCGCTCCCTGATGTTTGAAATTCCCTCGGAATCTGTATATTTTGGACTGGCTAGTACTCCCACGGTTGCCTGACCTCATTTTAGAAATAGTCGCACTATAGGGAGACATTCATTTTAGGCCTGGAAAGGCTAGAGCTAGTTACTAATGATCACATATTTCCTGAAACTTGGTTTGAAAAGTTTGTTAATTTATGTAGTGTTATAAAGTAATTCACGTTTATTAACCAGAACAACTTGTGTGTGGGGAAAGTATCAGAGAGCTTTAGGTTCTAAAGTATTTATTAATCGATATTTTCTTCAAACCAAGAAAAGTATAAAAGAATAAGGAATGAAAAAGAAATTGGAGCGTAATCGAAGAAAACGCGAAACAAATCCTTACAAAACAAAATCGGAAAGAAGAAACGCCAACTATTTAATTACGATCAACTCATTATTCGAGGAAAAGACATAAAAAACCTTTTCAATCACCGCTTACAAATTAGCGTCGATATAAATCTCAATATTGACGCGATTTCAAGTGTTATCAATTATAAGAGTCAGTCGGCCGTTCGTCCACTTGCTATTCGTACCCATAGACAATGTCCCCAGGAATTTTCAATTTAAAACAAAGGACTGTATTGGAAAGTGATTCGTATTCGATTCTTAAGAAGTCGTTGAAAGCCTTTTGTGTTGTTAAAGGGATGGCGATACGGACAATTTTGATTTAAAACGGCGTCATTGATACGACATTAATTAAATCGGCGTCTAAGTTGTTTGGGAATTTATTAAGTTGCTTATTGCTAAGTATATATTGCTGTATTTATAAACATAGCTTAATAAACTAAGTTAACATCAAACATTTATGTGTATTAATTACTCGTTTCAGTTTACACTCGAAAAGAAATGAGTCAAGGATGTAACCTACCTCGTCTAGAAAGAGTTTAACGAGGCAAAAATATTTAGTAAAGTTGGTGGGTTTGTTGTGTTGTTGTCCTAGTGTTGATACTGTGGACATCACTTTTCTTAGTGTAGAGATGAATATTCTACGTAATGTATAATTATGTTGGCAAGGATGAATTGCGATACCACAGTAAGTATACCTATTTCCTTAAAAAGCTCCCTTAGGAATGCTTGCTACCTAACTGGTATATTGCACGAACAGCTCTTTTCTGTAGTAAGATGCCTAGATATTTATGTATTTACCTAGATGTTCATATTTTAAAAAACAGCGAAAACAATGAAAACAAAATTAGGTCCACCCCCGGAACNTTAGATTTAGCCTCGAGTTTGTGTGTTACATAAGTGCGGTTAAAAGTCATGCACAAGGACTGGCGTCATGCTAAATTTAAATAGAATTTAAAAGTCCATTATAGCCAAGAATTTTTACTCATCATAAATTTTCTAATGACCTATCACAGATTGTTGTAGATCTTTTGTTGGTTACCTATTTAAATGGCTTAGTTTAACGAATTTATATATTTTGGATGGTAATATAGAAGTATTGAGTACATTTGCTTTAATTTTCATTCAAAACACTATGTTGTCTTTCTTTTTCGTATTTCTAAAATGTAAATCGGTTTCGTTTGTTGGACACAAAATTCTGGACTAAAACCAAACCCTACCAGCACTTCTGTTCCCCGCATAATCCGACGTGTGGACACCTGAGTGCATTTAAGATAAATCGAATATTTGAGCAGCGACCGCCTGCTTTAATTTTTAATTAAGGAGTCCACTAGGAATTTATACCTTAATGAGGTGCTCGGATTTTGGTTCTAAAAAGGATTTTAAGTGCTACTTTAACCCTTATACCGTGTAAATAAGATTTATAATTCCAAAATATACAACAAAAAGAACATGTGTCACACTGATTGATCCCACATTACTCAAATTAATATTAATTTCAGAGTTAAGTGCTTTCCAATGAAAACACATTAAATAATCAAATCGTCAGTCTAAGTATAAAACAATGTTTTGGAAACTAAACACCAGAATTGATTTCGGCAAATAATGCCCTTCAATTGGTTCACGATCGCTCCCTGATGTTTGAAATTCCCTCGGAATCTGTATATTTTGGACTGGCTAGTACTCCAACGGATGCCTGGCCTCATTTTAGAAATAGTCGCACTTTAGGGAGACATTCATTTTAGGCCTGGAAAAGCTAAAATAATAAGTTACTAATGATCACATATTTCCTGAAACTGGGTTTGAAAAGTTTGTTAATTTATGTACATAGTGTTATAAAGTAATTCACGTTTATTAACCAGAATGATTAATCAGAATGATTGTGTGTGGGGGAAGTATCAGAGAGCTTTAGGTTCTAAAGTATTTATTAATCGATATTTTCTTCAAACCAAGAAAAGTATAAAAGAATAAGGAATAAAAAAGAAATTGGAGCGTGTTCGAAGAACAAATCCTTACAAAACAAAATCGGAAAGAAGAAACGCCAACTATTTAATTACGATCAACTCATTATTCGAGGAAAAGACATAAAAAACCTTTTCAATCACCGCTTACAAATTAGCGTCGATATAAATCTCAATATTGACGCGATTTCAAGTGTTATCAATTATAAGAGGCAGTCGGCCGTTCGTCCACTCGCTATTTGTACCCATAGACAATGTCCCCAGGAATTTTCAATTTAAAATAAAGGACTGTATTGGAAAGTGATTCGTATTCGATTCTTAAGAAGTCGTTGAAAGCCTTTTGTGTTGTTAAAGGGATGGCGATACGGACAATTTTGATTTAAAACGGCGTCATTGATACGACATTAATTAAATTGGCGTCTAAGTTGTTTGGGAATTTATTAAGTTGCTTATTGCTAAGTATATATTGCTGTATTTATAAACACAGCTTAATAAACTAAGTTAACATCAAACATTTATGTGTATTAATTACTCGTTTCAGTTCACACTCGAAAATAAATGAGCAAGGATGTAACCTACCTCGTCGCTTTAAGACAGAGAATTTCGTAAGTCTAGAAAGGGTCTAAAANCGGCGTCTAAGTTGTTTGGGAATTTATTAAGTTGCTTATTGCTAAGTATATATTGCTGTATTTATAAACATAGCTTAATAAACTAAGTTAACATCAAACATTTATGTGTATTAATTACTCGTTTCAGTTTACACTCGAAAAGAAATGAGTCAAGGATGTAACCTACCTCGTCTAGAAAGAGTTTAACGAGGCAAAAATATTTAGTAAAGTTGGTGGGTTTGTTGTGTTGTTGTCCTAGTGTTGATACTGTGGACATCACTTTTCTTAGTGTAGAGATGAATATTCTACGTAATGTATAATTATGTTGGCAAGGATGAATTGCGATACCACAGTAAGTATACCTATTTCCTTAAAAAGCTCCCTTAGGAATGCTTGCTACCTAACTGGTATATTGCACGAACAGCTCTTTTCTGTAGGTAGATGCCTAGATATTTATGTATTTACCTAGATGTTCATATTTTAAAAAACAGCGAAAACAATGAAAACAAAATTAGGTCCACCCCCGGAACATGGCTTTCTTCCCAAATTCATTAATCCTGACTCTTGCAAACAATCAATAGGATCCACAAATCACGATTCATAGCCGG
>NWSH02000050.1:2204004-2217268 GCA_002382865.2 Heliothis virescens | reverse complement strand
AACTAGCTTCTGCCCGCAACTTCGTACGCGGATCCTGATTTTTTTATAATCATATTTTCTCATCGTTAAAACCTTCTTTCGATCTGTACAAACATTTTAAGACCAAAATAAGCCCGATCGGTCCAGCCGTTCTTGAGTTATGCGCTTACCAACACATTTAGCGATTCATTTTTATATTATAGATAGATTATTAAAAACCACATTGCTTCATAACAGTATCTCCCTATACTTACACACGTTTTGCATATCTAAAGGTACCTACGCTGCAGTATGCATTAGCATTGGTAACTGACTGTGATTGCACGTCTATACTTATCTACAGCATATAGGTCTTGCGTTCAAATCGAGAAAATTGCATTGCAACGTAAGGTTTGAATTGGAAATATTTTTACTTTAATTTACAAGTAGGAATAGGGAGCGATGTGGATTTATTTGTAGTCGTAGTACGCGACAAAATTGTAGTTGAGAATTCTGATATAGAAATTCTCGCAACATACTAACGCAAAATAACTTATAAAAGTTTAATAAAAACTTGAATTATAAAACTAGATTTTGAATTAAAATTCAGATTTTATTATGTTTCTTCGAATAAGTTATCTATGTACACCAAAACAAGAAAATTATTTTGAAATATATATATATTTTTTTGTGTTTGTGTCACCAATCTCAAGAACCACTGGGTTGTTTTGATTTTTAAAAACCGGTTGCAAAATTAACTAAAACGGAATGTAATGTCAGCCCGTTGAAAGTAGGTGATTGGAACACGAGGCATCGAGTCAGCAAAGCGATGGTTGAAGTTTTATGGAAAATCATCCGACGAACGTAAACAGCTAACATATCACTATTTAGTCATACACGTGACACGCTTCAAAATAACAAAAAAGCATCAATTACTAAAAGAAAACTGAACTAGTAGTTGTACCCTTAAAACAAACAATCATTCAGGTAACTACCAAACAAATATGTTCACACTTTTCTTTTTCGTAGTTCATAAAGTTGGGGCATCGTGTATCAACCCCCAAAGTCGTGTATAAGTCTTCGCTCGGCTCCAAGTTAAAACTCCTTGTATCAAGACGGCCTAGCACGAAACCGACGAAACTTCGCCCATCTTCGGCGACTTTAACACGAGTTTCGTACTTCGGACGTATCGTTATAAAATCGAAGACTTTATAAACTGTGTACTCATATTAATAACAAATACACTTTAAGAAAGTTAATTTACGAATTTGTATTGGCAGCTTTCACAAAATCATAATTTAACTCTTTCAGCAACGAAGCGTCAAATCGGCACAAAAAAAACATCAGCAGTTTGCAACTAACAAGAACCAAACTGTTCAATTAAACTCGTTTGAACAGTAGCAGCCAATCAACAAAGTACAACCGACACTAATTATGTTACATTTAATGACAACAATAAAAATACAAATAGCCGTGAGGCCATTCAGACGAAAATTGACTAAACACGGCACGTGGTGCCCGCTCTTGGAGGGAAATAGCTGTGAGGATACAAAACATTTGATATCGTCCCTCCCCTCACCCTTGGAGCCTTTAACGGCGTGTTCAGTTCAGTCGAACGGGACGCTCCGACGAGAGCGGCCGCCTTGTCCTAGCACAGGGACGAACGAACTTTCTGTTACGTCACACGTACAGCTCGAGGGTGAAATTCTGATCGTAGATAATAGTGTCCCTCTGAGGGTGGTATATAAATTGGTTCTGTGGGATGGTGATTCGATAAAAGTGCGATGGTGCGTTGTCGAGGTGTGAAGCGAGTGACCATCATGCATGCCTGCACAACCCTGCTGTGGTTGGTCACCTGTTTCAACGGTAAGTTTTGGTACCCAGGGTCAAACTGTACAAAAAGGGGTTGCGGGGTAATTCGATGCGGTTCGGTGGTCTCGACCGTTACGAAGTTTTAACCTTATTATTCTATTTTGGAACAAAGTTTGTGCAGTCCGAATAATGCTGTCGTTTTAAAACGTACGTTTCGCAATTTAATTGTTTTTTCGATATAATAGCTGAGGGAATTTAAATTCGGCGAGAGCAGTTAATTCGATAAAAACGTCGGGCTTTCTGAATATTCGTTGGACCGGATATGTTTTCAGAGTTATGCGAATTCAATGATCGCCCAAAGCATTGAAAATTAAATTTGTTTGCAACGATCGTTTATGAATGGTTTATGTTCGTTTTCCCTGTAATTGGAAACTTGTTTATCAAGCAATTGTATTTGATGGCTGTCTTTTACGAGCCATTCCGTTTATGCATAATTTAGTTTTATAGTATTTAGAACGGTGAAATGATTTGGTCTATGGTCCATTTATCTATATATTTACGGAGAACTAATCAATCATGTACCTAATATCATGACGATTAGGTTATTAAATTTTTTATGGAAATTGAACGTTAGAACCATTTTTTGGGTGCTACCTTTCTAATCTATTTCATTATTGAAGGACATTGCAACTCAAAATATATTTGTGATGAAAGAAAATAGTATGAAAATGATTTAAGTATTAGTACCAATTTGATGCCCGAACTTATAATATTTTACTCTACCAATCTTTCAAAGAGTCATTTAAAAGACATCAAGGTCTGAAATGCCCTATTCTTGCTGAAATTGCTTACAACTTTAGAAGTTCACTAATTAGGTATGAGTTTTATGGAAGCAATTTAAAAATTGAGCTTTGAGTACCGAAAGCTTAGTAATAAAAGAGTAACGAACTTTGTTACATTGTGACTAATATAAAATTGGACAGTTATGTTTATGACTAGTTTTGCGTAAGAATATAATTTGAACTATTATTGAAGAGTGATTTTGTGAGGCAATGGCAAAGGTCTTTCTTATGAATGTATTGAATGTTTCCTTAAGATTAAGTTGAGCTATCGCTATGGAAGTGGTAAAGTATGACTTGAAATAAAATACTAGGAAGAGTAGTTCATAATATAGATCTTTGCAATTATGAAATACGTCGTCACAGCTGAAAAAAATCACTGCTGGACAAAAAGGCTCCCCCCAAGTGTTGCCCAATTTTCAAAAACAATATCCAACAAATGTCACGGTCAAAAAATGAAAGAAACAAACTCCTAAGTTATTTGTAATACAAAATTGTTTTTTAAATTGTGTATAAACTACACACATAAAATAAGTAAATTATACCATACAATGCCTTATAGTCGTTACTTA
This sequence comes from Heliothis virescens, assembly GCA_002382865.2. Taxonomy (NCBI): domain Eukaryota; kingdom Metazoa; phylum Arthropoda; class Insecta; order Lepidoptera; family Noctuidae; genus Heliothis; species Heliothis virescens. Next base: position 2,214,087 of record NWSH02000050.1, on the reverse strand, counting down.
TAACAGAAGCACTCAAACAAAATTGGATGTGACAGGGTTCGAATCAAAGTAAAAATGTGATAGTAATGAAAATAGACGTAGGTACGATGCGTTAAGAATGAGATATTAAATAAAGCATTTAGGTAAAATGTACTTTATGTAGACTGCGATAAAAGCTAATTTAGTGTTATTGTAATGTGATAAAATTATTTTTAACTAAAATTGTATTTTCATTGATCAATTTGAAGTGTTTTCTGGTCAATTGACAAAAGGAATAACTTAGTTTTATTAAAAAAATCACGCTTGATGTTATGTGTTACTACGTAACTATAGATTATACGTTTTTTCAGAAGTTGTTCTCTCTTCTATAAGCCTTATTGATGTCAATATCTTGTTTGGGGCACACAGAAAGGTTACTAGCCAAATAAATTTAAAGGCCCGTCTTGGGTTGTGGTAAAAAAAATAACTTAAAAAGATAGGTTTGAGACAACTCTGACACTACGGCTTGTTAGGTGATTCCACCTGCAGCGCACTCAGAATAATAGCAAATAAAAAAATCTATTACTGAACAGAATGTTAAGCCATAATCTCCATTTTGTCAGGATCTTAATCCAGGAATCAATCCTGGGAGCAAAAAACTTCAAAAAACTTCCAGTGGAAATGCTTAAAAAGTCCTACATCCATACTACCTAACAAGATTCTAAAAGGTGTTTGTCAACAGCTGCAGGATACCTACTCCTGATACATAGCACATACTGGATCATTTGTATAAAAATGCCATGCAGGTTGGATGCCTAAAGGTCTTCTTCTTATCGAGTGAGCTGCAAGTTTAGTCACCTAATAACCCTAGTCTCAGAATTTTCTCGAATCCGTGAAAAATATAAATTCAAAGGGCTAAAAGTAACGACTAAATTAAAACATAACAATAGCGAAACGTAATACCAGCAAGCCATTTTATTTTCTGGAAAATTTTATAACAAAAAGTTTAAAAGCTCAACTACTATATTAAAAATTAATACTTCGGATATTACTCTCGGGATTTCACTGTAAATGTTCGTGTTTTTGACAATAAATATCTATGATATTGAAATTGAGCGCTCCGAAACTCTAAAGAGCTTGGCCATTACCTTTTCTCCCGTTGTTCTCTTTGAAATTAGTTGCCAACTTTTTTTTGCCTGCGAAATTGATACGATCTTCAAAAGGAAAAAAACGATTTCGATATAAATTTTGGGAAATATTTTGAATAGAGCTGCGAATATTTAAATGGAGATGTGAAATGGGTGGCAATCTTTTTTAATCAATTTTATTGAGAACTTGTAAATTTGAGTTTAGGAAATTATTCTCATCATTAGCTGTTGTGTTGGCCAGTTATTTTTCTTCTTCTTTAACTTGGTTAACTTTGTTTGTATTTACTTTGTAACTCACTGTTCTCAAAGTTTATTTATTGTTCATTGATTTAGCACTCTTAATAAATAATAATTAATTACGAGATCATTTATCTTTCAATTATTGTACATTTTCTGAGTGTCAGAATTAAGAACTATCTTTTAATTCCCATAACGTATTGCACATTATATTAGTATAGACTACTATAATATTTACCGAATATCGTTAAAGGTTACTTAGCTATGACTTACACCTATATTTATAAATCACTAGCCGTTTTCCCACGGTTTCACTCGCGTCTTACGGGAACTAAATCCTATCTCCTTCTCCCAGTTCTTAGCTACCTCCCTACCAATTTTCAGCCAAATCGGTTTAGCTGTTCTTGAGTTATGAGTAGTGTAACTAATACGACTTTCTTTTACATAGATTTACATATATTCATAATATAATTTTAATAAAACAAATAACACCAAAATACGTTTCCTCATATCAAAAACAAAAGGCATAATAAATCCTTGAATTTGAACTGCAACCGTTTTGAACAAAGTGATTTATAGTATCGGGCCGGACGGTCTTCCGCCATTCCCTCGCCCCCAAATAAACATATCGCGGTACGTTAATCGTATATGCATTATGCTAAGATGATGATCAGCTTACGAATCCTTACTTCCTCGGGCCTAAGTCTACCTATAATATTAAACGTTCGTTTTTTTGAACAACTGTTTACTTTAAATCTTAGTCGTGAAAATTTGTAGTGAAGAGTTGTTTTAAGAAAATTGACGTTTCGGTTTGTGTAATATTTTCAAAAGCAAGCTGAATATTGATGAATTTTGTAATATGGAAACCTGAGAAAGACGGGAATGATAGTTTTATGGAAAACCAACAACAAGCGAATTTATAGTATGGAAATAAATAAGACTCGGAGATGTATACCAGTACATACCAGGAATTTTAAGAATTCAAGACATTTGATATTTGATAGCCGTTGTTAGTAACATATTGACATACGTATTACTCGTTTAAGCTAATGGTACACTAGCTTTGGTCAGTGGTTACACCCGCTTTCTGCGCAGTTGGAGCAAGTAAAGAATACTGAAATATGTATTTTTTGTATAATTGTCTAGAGCTATTATTTTTTAAACTGATCCTATCATACGTGTTTTTCATTCCCAAAATATCAACACAAAAGTCATGCACTTTAAATCAACATTACACTAGTAACTGAAAAAAAGACAGCTTGAAAATGTAGTCGTATTTTTCGCATGACGTAAATTACTCAACATCGCTTTCAGTAAAACAGATTGAGAGAATTTAATTTCCACATTTTAGAGAGCGTTTTATCAAACTGGTAGCGTCTCAGATTAAGATAAATCAAATGACATCTCGTTAGTCTAAATTGATTAAGTATTTATTTTATAAGAAAATTGGTTTACTTCGACAGTTGCTTCGTAAAAATAGACGAAAATTTTCGTACTTTCGAAAAGTACCACCAGGGGATCGCAATTGAATTTTGGCACATCTGAAGTCAAATTTCGTCAAAACATCCATAAAAGTAAAAGTTGCTCGACTTTTAGAGATTTTTTCAAGACATTATGTACTAAATTGAAAATTGTTGATACAATTTCGCGAAAATCCCCTATAATTTTCATCTCGTCGTCTACTTATCAGATCTCGTAAATCACTTCAGAGGCGTTGTAAAAAAAATAATCTACACTTAATTTCTTGAGTAGATATATCTTACTACTTCACGAGATTTACGGCTAATAAAACAACTTGGCTGCTACTTAATATAAACTTTTTATTATTTATTATGTTTGAAGTTTTATTTGCTATCGGTACTTACTTGTTCTTGCGAATCATACTTGTTCTTTTGTTTGTAAGTTAACGAGGACCAGGTTTTTTAAGACTTTTCTTAATGTTTTATTTCTGAGAATTACTTTCACAAATTAGGTTCTTCTTTTACAATAGTTTATGTTTTTTTCAGATATATTTTAATAATGATTGTAGACTATTTGGGTTTCAATTTAAAAACTTGATCCTAATTATATTCTACTCGTTATGTTTTTTGAACGATTACTTAGATTTTTTTATTTAAAAACTATCAATCAGCTTTTCAATAATTAAATCTATTCTTAATCTTTACTGGAAAACTTGATATTTTGGGGATATTTTTCTTATTAACTGAATTGAAAAGATTTGATGTTACAGACCTAATTAATTAAGTTAATCACGTAATGAGCCTGGATTAAAGAAGGCACTTTATTTTTTTAAACCTTGATAAATTACATCACTCAAAGTCAAGAAATAAAGTGCTATTATTTTCAGTACCTAAAAACGAAGTTTTAGGTATTTTACATTAATTCTAGAAACCTGAAAAAACATTAATAAACATTACCATTCTGATTTATTACACGAACCGTATCAATCATATAATTTTCAGCGAAATCCGTGGAAATAAATCGAGCTTGAAAAATGACAACACCGACAAAAACCGTAACATGAATAATCGAAAATCCTATAAAATTGGAAGGTTAAGTATCTATCAGTTGGTAGGCATATACCGCCATTTTGTGAATAAAATATTAGTCGGCCAGGGTTCTAAACGAGCGTCGTCCAAATCGGGTCCCATCGATCAAAGAAATCACATCTCATCTATAATGTACCGCAGAGTACCGCGTAACAGTTAAATCATTGTGGAAACACACAGCCGGGACCGGCCGGGGAAATCGCTGTTTGTTTTATGTAACATCGAAATTATGAATTTACTTAAAGTACTACAGAAATGCAATTTATATTCGGTTACGTAAAAAATAATTGTATTTTGCTATTCAACGCTTCTATGTAATATAGTGGATGCCTTAAAGTACCTATGACTATACATAAGAACTTTTAAAAACTAAGGACATAATATAACTGTATGTGTTATAAAACATGTTGCAAAAAATTAGGCACGCATCTTACAACGAACTTTATCCACTCTGGACCACCACAGAGCATTGTGGAACTAGATGGTGCATCCAAAACCTTACAAGTGCGACAAAAACATTACGTCCGCTAAAACTACGCTCACCGTATGTTTAATTTTTTTGTTGATCTGCTAGCACTATTCCGGGTAATGACACTTTGTTTATGGCAATAAATTCAGCACAACTATACATTATAATTTTTATGTGACAACAACACGCCACGAAGCAGTGTTGTAACGAATATTACAACTTTATAATCAGTATAATGGCCAAGTTAAATATGTACGGATTAACATAGCCATGTCATTTGCATATGTAAAGAGTTTCATGATAAGGTGTATTCTTTTAAATATTAAATAACTCTACAGTGTAAATTACCAATTTTATAAAATAATATTACGCGTATTTCAGAGTTTGCTTATTGATTCAATTATGGTTAATCAGAAGTGTGACGGGGCATAATAAATAGTAAATTAATATACAGTGACACGATTTATAGTTGATTAAAAATGCAATTGAATTAATTTGTATTTCAATGCTACGATTTTTTTGCCGCATCTAGTCTTTTTAATCCTTTACAGGGGGAACTTACCTTATCTTAAACCAGTCACTTCTTCGAAGAAATACACTTTCACTCTACATTAGGTATATTTGTAGATAGCTGACCTTATTGTGATAGCCATATGATAGGTACTCAGTACTTAACTAGGTTGTGGAGACGACACACACGAAATTATAATGACACCGACCTAAACATAGCCGGTAAGAAGATAGGCCTATCGAGAATAGAGACTAGCATAGTAACCTATAAAATACATTTAATTAGCAGGAACAAACCCAAAACTTCTTTCAAAGTCTACAATATCACACCTACAAAGCACATTATTTACCTACACAAGGTTCTAATATGCTTGCGAAAGTTTTCTACTTTATCACATACAATTACTCCTGACTGTAGCAATGTCATGACGTGGCATTAGCTGCTAACTGATGACCCCTGGATTTGAGGTCAGGCCTTTATCATATGTTCCTATTCTCAGGTTTCGAGGGAATCGATTGTGAACCTAATAATTGAGTTTGGTGCTTCGATTTAATTGAACACTTAAAAGGTTAAGGATTAAGAAAATGTACAATAATGAGTAGGGGTACGTAAATTTCGCAAATAAAAAATCGTGATTTCGCATTTAAAAAAACTCAAAATAGAAAATTTCGCATTTATTTCGCAAAAACAAAAATACAATGTTAAAAACTCAATTAAAGGCTAGCATTGTTGTAATTTCTACATTTTCATCTTTCATTGTTTGCCTGCGATCAGTTACGACAATGTTGTAGATACTAAAGTACCTCTCGGCATCAACACTATTGACAGGGCAATTGAGACATTGAATAGCTGCTTTTGCAAATCCAGGGTAGCAAGATTTTGATGCAACTAAAATTTGCATTACATCCACAGGAGCTTCTTGACCGACCAATCGAAGTAATTGTCTGTGAAAATGAGAGTACCCGTCAATTAGTTCTTCTTGTGGTACACTTTTGAAAAATGGAATTTTTGCGAAGCTTTCCACTATGGAATTTGATTTTCAAATTTCGCTTTTATCGCAAATAAAATGCAGATTTCGCTTGTCTTATTACACGAGCATCTTGAGGCTAAGTCCCGGGATAGTAGCGCACCAAGGGGGATAGACGCCTCGACCCACCCGGATTTTGGTGAAACTAAAATGCGACTGGTGTGAGATATTGTCCTTATGATGATGAAGCGCAGCTCCGCACATTGTCTCGTTGCGGGTGCGCAAGCACATCGGTCGGCCAAACAGAGCTAAGGCTCGTGCCGGTATAGTGCTTGGATGTGACAAGACAACTGGCGGCGATAGATAACGCAGGCGTGATTTTACTTCGTGAGTGAATTTTGTTCACTATAAACTTTGGATGTAACAGGGTAAGCCTTTGTTTTCTGGTTAAACTATCATAAATAAAGTAGTAGGATGTAGTAAAATTGTCTTGTCGTTGCATTTATGCATTAACTAAATGGTATTTGTCTTTTATTATTTATGGTGAGTGTAGTGGGATCTATCTCTGCGAGTCTGGATAAGTGTGGCCCCGAAGAAGATGGAAGGTTGGGATAGTGATGGCGCCGCGCTAATGGTGTATAGTGATGCTTGCTATATTTTATGTTTATTAGTTTGGCAGGGAGTGTGAGGAAGTGCCGCCGAGATGATATGGAACGAGCTTAAGGACTAGGGCGTCGGCCAGATGCCCGGACGTGTAATTACTTCGACCGAGGAAACATTAGCTGCAGCTATCGCAGAAATGCAAGATAGAGAGGCAAATTAGCATGATTGTAACAAATGTGGGCGAATCAAGATTATAGCTTCAAAAATGACTAAATAATATTGATCTTTATCGAATCTTGATTTAATTTTGTACCTAAGATGATTGATCTCTTCTGAATTGTTACATAAATGGTAAATGTTATTATTATATTCCAATGATTGAACTTTTGCAAATTTGAATATGATAATGTTTATAATAATTAAGTTGATTGATCTCAAGCATGTTTTAATTGTAATGTTTAATATTGTTTCTGTTTAGTTACCTAAGTAGCTAGTTACTTCATCCAATGGATCTCTCTAACGTTTTACCTAATTAGAATGACTCTTTGGTAATGTGATTACCTAGATGAGGATTATGTTATTTATAATTAAGTACCTACCTGACTGAATGTGTTAACTTGTTTTGTTTTAAGTACCAACACCAAAACATTGCTTTTCTGATCTTTGAAAATTTGAATTTGAAAATTGATAATAAATAACAACAAAGTAATAGTGTTGAATAAAATATTAGTTTTCTTGCAAAGGTCATCTATCCTCCCCAAGGGCATATATCCCCTACTGAAAATATAGCCTGGGGCACATATACGGCATCCGAGGCGCATATCCCGGTATGCAGTTTTAATTTCTACTCCAAATATATAGTTTATTTATTAATTACTCTACAAAAAATGATAAAACCCGATTAACTTAATGACCGAGGTCACCGCAAATATGAAAATCATGTGCGTATTCCTTATGTGTTAGGAGATATATCTAGAATAAAAAAGGGTAGGCATATATCCCGGACTTACCCTATTTCGTAAAAACGAAATTTACGTACCCCTAATAATGAGTAATCATTATTCGTAGTTTTGACCTAGTTTCATTGTTTTATTGGTGATAGTTAGATGTAGGCTGAGTAATAACTAACATAAATGCCTCATGAGTGTGGATTAAAAACAAATAATGACCTACAGATGCCAGTATATGAGCCTACCACAGTCTGTCAAATTTCTTCAATGGATTTTCAACCTTACCACATTATAATTTGAAACAGAAACAGAAATCATTTATTTGCATTTGATGAGATGATATTCGGCAGTTTTATCTGCTATCGTCAGTACCTACTATATCATTTCGCTTTCCTTATTTCGATGTATATGTACAGACGACAGCACATCAAGTTACCACTATCTGTAAAATTTCTGCACTCGATTTTCAACCTTTTCACAATGGAGGTAGGTTAACGTTTGATTGGTAAACTTTGACAGATTCGTATACGTTGACCTGCTGTTGTCTGTATATGATAGATGTTCCATGCGGTTTTATCCGCTTGTCTAGGGAACTACTTCTAATACCCGGAAAAACACACTCGTAATCAAAATAATAGTAAGGAAGCCTGTATAGGAACCAATAGTTTTAACTTCCAAGTCTATTGAAGTTGGTGACACAACCTGAAAACAATTAACAGAAATTCCCGTAAAACCCACGTTCAAATCAGCCAGTATTGTATGTCAATCACTCGCGTTACCTATCAATTTACCATAAACCATTCATTTTCAACAAGGCAGGTGTTGATAACTGTTATTTCACACAAACTTTATTATTTAATACCTCGAAGGTTTTCCTTTATATAAGCCGGTAATCGTATCTTCGTAGAAATGTTTCTCGTCAGCCATTTTGTATTATTTAATGTTGCCACCACATAAAATTAAATATCAATTGTAGGTTTCATTTTATGTGTACTTATTTAGGCTAATTTGTAAAGTCTGTGTTATAATTTTCGCTTTATTATATTTGTACAAAATGAGCTGTTTAGTAGCAACGATAAGTAAATTTCTGAGAATTGAAAATATTTATTATGCTGTACGACGGCTGCTCGCATTGATCGTAATAGTTTAACTAGTAGATTACAAACATGTTATTTCATTTGGTAGCAAGTACCATTTAAAACAATGGAAAATTTTAGGCAATCCTAATCTAATGTCAATTTGTAGGGCTACAGCGATGAGTCACATTTTTTAATTATTATTTGATGAGCTGAAACAGACACAAAATAGCTACGGTTAACTGTAATTAACCAATTATAATAACGCACCGGGCGTCTTAACTAGTCAGAGTTTCACCTTCCTCTTATAGTTAGATATATCTACCTAGGTACTACTTCTCGAGTGTTTTCTTATAATTTATCATTTGTTTTATGTAGATAGTAAAGTAATTATTTCATGTCTTTTTAACTAATAATAATTATACCTGCCATTTTTGCTTGTTCTGTATATAGGTACTGTTGTCGCTAGGTGTGACAATTACCCATTCCAAATCCATTAGCATCCCAGTACATAAGCTCATGGAATTTTTTCCATAGCAATAGTTTAGTACAGAATAGGGGATTGTCCTTAAGTAGGTATATTTCTATAGTGTATACAGGGATAATCGCCGGTTCTGTGTCACCATTTCATAAAAGTTGTCTAAAAAGGGCTTCAGCGTGTTGGCTTCGGCCCATGTTGGCCTTCCAAAAATCCGGGACCCGTGAGTATAGTCCCGTGATTTGGTTGGAGACATACAAAATAATTATATTATTTGTTGCTGTTGTGTTCATAAAAGATTGAGCGTGGGCGAAGTTACTTGTGTTTTTTTAAACTTGCATTTATATAATATTGTCTTTTACTTACTGAAATTCTAACCTTTCCAAAATAATGTTTACCCCACACAAAATAATTTTATATTAAAAACAAAAGACGGCCATAAATCTTCATAATCCACAACTTTAATTGAAACAAACTTCGATCTTATCCAAACTGAAATCAATTATAAAAAATAAACCTGCTATACATACAGTATGTTGTTTTTCTTTCATTTACAAAATTGGCTCCTAATTTTCGCTGGGCACCAAAAGTAGGTATTATAAAGACAATGGCCGGCAAGGTCAACATCATGTCGTCCCAACTCAATTGACCCTGAATACCACACGAGCTATCTAAAGGTAGGGCCATAAAAAAGTTAGGTACACAGAAGATCTATTCTTAATAATATAAATTACTCGTGCGATAAGATTGGGAAGGACAAAGAAGACATAAAAGCTCCCAAATAAAAGTAAATAATTTTTGCTTGTGTATTTAGTCTACTTTTTTGCGAAACCGATATTTTCAATGATCTGAGGCATTTTTTACTATTAAAAATAAGATATTTATTTCACCCCATTAAGCATGGTGATTAACGCTCAATCCTTCTCTGTGCGAGAGGAGGCCTGTGCCCAGCAGTGGGACGGTAATATTTATTATATGAAATATCTATGTTTATGTTATTAATATTTTAGTATAACGGTATGGATAAAGCAAAGACCATTATAAAAAAAAAAATCTCGAATTGTCTTTCATACTTATTTAAAGTGAGACTTCTATCAATTCCACGTTCTATGGTAAAACTCAATTGTTTTGTTTCAT
>NWSH02000050.1:2118896-2133041 GCA_002382865.2 Heliothis virescens | reverse complement strand
CGACAAAATTAAAATTAGTACACCAGTAGACACTTGTTAGTTAATTTACAAACATCAAAATATTTCCCTTGTTATTACTCGCAATCCACATTCCACCCCTTGTCCTTGAGAAACTTTTGGAAGTAAGCGCATCTGAAATAAAAACAAAACAGGATCGTTAAGTGCAAAGAGACTTATAAATTACCAAAACATTTCAAATTGATTCAATAGTTTTGGAGCATTTATCGTGCAAACAACAAAATATATATATTTTTTTCTTATTAAGATACTAGCTTCTGCCAGCGACTTCGTTCGCGGATCATGTCGCTTATGCCAGCGATAACGGGTCGTCATAACCAAAGATGTTTCCCTTCACTGCTCTGCTCCTATTGATGGTAGTGTGATGAAAAGTATACTACAACCGTCTCAGAATTAACCTCTCTACAAATTTATTATAAATATATAGATAAGTATAGATCTATCAAATAAATTATTACTTTCTAGGTTCGGGCTTCACTACAGTGAACGATCCACTGCCAAATGTGTTGCCTTGCAGAGATCCTGCAGCGACACTGCCATTGTTTGAGACTACAGGCCGAAAGTTATTCGCTGAAAAAATAAAGATTTATATTCAAAAAGTTTTCCTTTCATGTAGTTTTTTTCCTATACCTACCCAATTTACAATCTTTGAGACAAAAACTATTGGAAAATAACACAGTGTGTACCATTGATCCATTACAAGACCACATGTATCATCATGTAAAAATCTCATTTAAATTACAAATCACCTTTATCGTATAAAATAAACAAGATAGTCATAACCCTGCATGATTTCATATATCAAATAATATCTGTTTGAGTCATCATTATCTGCCTAGCTTTTTCCCTACTATGTTGGGGTCGGCTTCCAGTTTAACCAGATGCAGCTGAGTACCAGTGTTTTACATCGAGCGACTGCCTATCGGACTTCCCCAACCCAGTAACCCGGGCAACCACAAATTCCTTGGTATGACTGGTTGTCAGTTACTATATATAGTTTACTATATACACAAAATACATAACTATGTACGTTAATTTTAGTCACACTTATCAACTAGGCAGTAATCAATGTCAAACTAATAATATGTCCTGCGCAGCTGGCTGATCTACTTATATGAGAACAGCCGCCGTGGCCGACAATCGGCTAAGATGCCATTACAATACATTGAATTGTCCCACTATCTATTTTACATAAAAAACTTTCACGAAAACAGCCCGGGGGCTGGAAGATGGTGATCGATACAACCGTGAATTCGAGAGTACGTGAATGTTGGTTCTGCGTCAGATCTCTCTCTAGTCGTGTCGGATTGCATATTAATTGATGACATGGACTATGATGGTGTACCTAGTCTGCACTACAATATTATGTCCTACGTAGCTGGCTGGTCTGCTTAGAGCGTACAGCCGCCGTATAATCGGTCTGCACGCTGTTATTATTTTTTCGCATGAAAACTCTTTGTTAGTATATAGCCACTAGAGGATTACACAAATAGTACGTAGAATTTGTATAATTGTAATGACATTTAGACGGAACATGCTTTTACATGCTGTATAATGCAGGATACATCACTAACTTTCAGACTCTAGGCTTATTAGAAATCTACTTAAAATCCACAATGTGGAGGACCGAACATTGATACTGAGTCCTCGTGCACAGCAGTCACGCTTAAAGACCACTAGCCTGAGAAGGCGTTCAATTTGAATATTATACCTCTAATAAGTTAATAATAAAGTTAACATACTGTGCATCCCACGGAAGTGTGGAGGGCGAGGCTTTTTAAATGCCAAAATTCTTCACAACCGTGAGGTGTGCAACCTTAGGGAATTCTTCCTCAAGGTGGACGGGGGGATGTTTTGTTTTTTTATATGTATTTATAAAATATTTAAAAATGTAATAATATGTGGAATAAACAAATATACAGACAATGAAATTAACATACCTTGAGAATCGCAATTATACGCAAAAAGCAAGATTGCAAAGAATACCACAATACACTTCATCTTGTTCGAGTAATCTCACAGCACTGAGGCTGAAGTACTCGTAACTCATAATATAAACACACTATAACTACCTAACAAAGAGACGACCGCAGGGCGTAGTAGATAGTATTTCTGCCTGCCAGGCAAGAGGTCGCGGGTTCGACTCCCGCACATGTCATCGTTGGTTTGTATAAACATTTTTATTTAATTTATTCTGTGTATTAATTTACAAAAGAAAAGTATATAAGTTAGTTTATCAGTTATCTAGTACTTATAGTGCAAGCTCAGTTTAATTGCGTGTGCGGGATTAGATGCTTATTGTGTGTTAAAAAGACTATACACATACTAGCTTTTTTCGTCGGTTTTCGCCGCGTCGCTGACTATATAAAATAACCATTTATATATAGAATGCCATCTCAATTGGCTCAGTCATTTAAGGTGAATGCGCTAGATATAAACAAAGTATTTTCGCATCACTTCACACTAATAATGTAATTGAAAATGGTTAAATGTGTAAGTGTAATATTTATTATTATTTTATGCAAAAAATACTGAAAAAAAATTTATGACAATCAAAAGTAACAATTTTGATGTAAAATAAAAGTTACTTTTGAAATATAGGCTTTAAAATAAATCAAACCACCACACGTGTATTCTTTATTCAGTAGGAAATGAAAGACAATTCAGTTATAAGAATAATAATTTATTATTTTATATTTCATACATTACTTGCACCTTAAATTAATTGTATATTTTATGGAATACTTTATAATTATAATAAGTAATTCTTATTTATTTATGAACAGTCTACAGAACATTAATCTCTTCATTTTCTTCGGCCATTGAATCGGGTCTCTTATTACTAACACACGTTCCAAACTACAGAAATCACCTTTTGTAACAAACCGCAGCTGAAAAAAAAAATTTGAGTTAGAAAGAAAGAAAAAATATATTGACACAAAAAAGGGGAAAATCAGCATAGCAAAAAATAGGAAGGTATGTGCTATAAACGCCCAGTTCAGCACTATGCCTGGCATTTAATGTCTCATTAAAAAATCTTCTCATTAACATTAAAAAAAAAAACAAATCAATCCAGCATTCTCTGAGATGCACGGTCAAAGAAACCAACTTTTCAAAAGATCGTTCATGGAGTTTCTTGCCAGTTCATCTCTATGAGACCAACTCCTTGGAACCGTGCAACTGGCTTGATTTTTCATAAGATCCTGTACTAAGTCTATTTGAAATAAAAAATCTTGACTTGACTTTGACTTTGAACCTCTACAGTTTTATAATACCTATGAGGATAGTTCTCCTTACCTTGACGAGCTTCCTCCTGAGGAAAATGCACCGTTGCCGAAAGATGAACCATCTACCACTCCAGAAGCGACCGCGCCACCTGATGCCCCAATATTTCCATGATTGGTTGCTGGAAAAGAAAATTCTAGATTAATTACCTTACTCAGTGGGCAAAATGGGCAGTAGGGGCATTAATGTGTCCTCAAAGAGCCGTCAGCAAACTCTACGAGGCTCCCTTTTTTTTTTTGTCGATGGGAAATCATCAGATGACCTTTCCCGCTGTGAGTGACAGCTTGAGAGCATGAAAAGTCCTGGGATAACAGTTTAAATGATTATAAGTTGCCGTATACTACTCTATTCGGTAGTCTCCAATTCCTAGTAATCAGGATCCATCTCTCACGTACGGTGTACGGTGGTGTGGCGTTTCCGAACGCAACAGTGCGGGTAGCAGTGACCAATAGAAATATAACTAATAGATCCATTAACAAACTTTGAGCTCAATCATTTAACTCGCTTTTCTCTTGTCGTAATAATATTGTACACCATATTTCTACGCAAATAATGACAATTACGTGTACCGCAAAAGTGTCTACAAGGAATATTTAATTGTTTACAAAAGTATTTTCTTTACCTTGTACTACCGTACTTCTCTGTGGCAAGTGCACGAGACCAATGGGAGGAAACCTTAACTACCCAAACACTAAAAAAGTCAAGGAACCTTCAACTGTAAGGAATGTGTATTAAATTGTCCTTCTAAGTCATTGGTAATTCCGTAACAGGAATTTTATTTAAAAAAAATTATCTCGACTTTGTACCTAGTCACTCTCTCTAACTTATTCTATCTTTTATCAAACGTGTTCTACACCGTGATTTAATAATGCATGCCGGCATTTTAAAACAGTTAATTTCGTTTCTAAAGTTTCAAGAAACGTACCTGGGGCAGCGTATGTAAATGCAGCAAGAAGCACAACAACCAGAAATACTGTGAAACACTTCATCTTGTTCAACGCGTGAAATCAGACTGAGGTTACATGTATCTTCCTTTGGTATTTATAACAAATTACAGATTGATAAGAATGCAATATGCACATTTAACTTCGTACATACATGTATGTTGAAAATATATCGTATTGGTGTTCATGTTATGTTATTATGTAACTCTAACCTATATTACAATATAAAGACATCTGCATAGATAATGAGAATTTTAGGAGAATTGTAAGTTTTTACTTTGTCATTGGTTTCTGAAGATTACAGTATTTTACTTATCAAAAATAATACACCCATCACCATCATGACCATGATCATAAACTAATATAGTTTTAGTTTTTAGTTCAACCGATGGTCACAGACGGCCAATAGTAGGTACAGTGTTAAAAGAGCTATACAAATAAGCTCATATGAAGCTACTAAAGCTGTTTCGATCCCACTCATGCCTGACAACTTTCAAAAGGGAAGGAATGTCACGATGAGCATGGTACATACAACAGCTTTACTCAAAAAATAACTTTCCTCTATTGTGATAAGGTTGAAAATCCATTGAGGTTATCTGACGGATTGAGGTAGGTTGATATATTGGCGTATGTACATTAAGGTATAACGTATATAGGTGATTTTTATAAAGCAGAAAATGAAAGTAATTTCAGTAATGTTTATAATAATTTATTTAATTATAATATCAGTGCTGATGTACATTCGTTACTTATTTTGTAATTAAAATGCTATGGTTACACTTGTATGTTATTTTAATTATAATGAACTTAAATATTAGCTTTGACACATCATTGCTATTTTTATTTCTATTTTTTTAAGTAATTTCTTTCATTGCGGACAAACATTCCACAATATAGAAATTGCCTTTTGGAGCAAGCCGCAACTGAAATAAAAAAAAAATAGAGTTAATCTGCCTAGCTTTTTGCCAAGTATGTTTGATCGGCTTGCTGTGTAACCAGATGAAGCTGAGAAGAGTTACCAGGGCAACCCGATACGCCTGGGTAAGACTGGTTGTTAGACTTTCTGTCTTCTGACTACCCGTCACAACTGCCAAAGATGTTTAAATGACAGCCGGGACCCACCACTTTACCTTGCCTTCCGAAATACGGAATAACTCATCATGCCAAGATGGTCACCCATCCACGGACCGATTGCGCAAAGGGTTGCTTAACCTCACGACTGATCACACGTGGTTTGTTGATTTATATCAACAAACCACGTGTGTCCATCGTGGGTCCCAGGTTCATTATAAAATAGATTTTTGACTAGGTTACATACCTAGGTTTGAAGGAATAAATGATATTTACTTTAATTATGAAAAATCGTAGAGACATACAAATAAAATCAATTTTGAATTTGTATTAAAAAGATAATGTCTTTATTAAATTGCCTTACTTTGACGAGCTTCCTCCAGCGGAAAATGCGCCACTACCAAATGTGGAACCTTCGATAACGCCAGAAGCTGAACTTCCTCCGGCTGCATACACATTCCCTCTATTTGTACCTGAAAATTTTATTAGCATATTTTTTATAAGAAACTGTTTCCCACGGCTGAACTCGGGTACCAGGGAATTTTTTTATCTTCCCGGACAAAATTTCGTACAAACAAACAAAGACTTCTTTCCTCTTTATTTTATAAGTGAAGATAAGTATATTTTTCTTACCAAAAGGGTGCCAGGTTGCCCGGGTAACTGGGTTGTGGAGGTCAGATAGGCAGTCGCTCCATGTAAAACACTGGTTCTCAGCTGCATCCGGTTAGACTGGAAGCCGACCCCAAAAATAGTTGGGAAAAGGCTAGGCAGATGATGAAGTATATTTTTCTTAAAAATTGGTAATGTTAAAAACATATTACATACTTGTGTAAATGTATATGTATATTGTTTTTGTATGACTCGGAAACTTGGCTATAACTAAGCGGTCATAGGCTGCGTTTCCTCCAGAGATGTGCGAAATACTTAGGGTTACGCATACAAAAACTAAGTGCATATACAATTATACACACAAGTTAAGCAAACGCTTTAGGGAATGCCCCTTACTTGTGAAATAATAAAAAATCCACAAAACTAATACTTTTCCTCAAATTTAAATGCATCTTTTTTCTTCGTTTTTGGTCGCCTCAAAATAATTTCTTGATAACCTTAAAAGATAATTTATTTTCATAACATCGTTGTGTGTATAAAACAAAAAATATTAAAGCAATTTCAATACTGTTTATGTAATCATGCATTATCTTCAAAATTCTTAGTTAGGCGAGATAACAATATTTGACTTTAATTTAAGCATAAATGAATAAAATTGAACCAGTTGTTAACGACATTTTGTTGATTTTACCTACCTATATTAGTGGCAAGTTTCATTAAAATCTTAGTGTAAATTAGTAGGATATAAGTAAGGATTCTTATTGTCAGGTTATTCAAATACTAGCTACCGCCAGCGATTGCACCCGCGTTCCGTATGAACTACTCCGCACACCCGGATAAAAAGTAACCTATAGCCTTTCTCTATAAATGGACTATCAAAAACTGAAATATTTTTTCAAATCGGACCAGTAGTTTCTAAAATTAGCTCTCGAACGCGCAAAACTCTTTAGCTTTATAATATTAGTTAGTATGGATAAATATATTACTGTATCTTTAATAAAAAAAAATAAGATCACGTACCTGGAGCAGCACAGCTCACAGCAAGAAGAACAATAGCCAAGAATACAACAAAACGCTTCATCTTGTTCAACGGGTCAATTCACACTGAAGACGAATTTTATTATGCAATCTTTCGTAATATAACTTGAGAGCTAGATAAGATCAAAAAAACATTATACTTTAAAAATATTGCCGAGTACAGTACAAACGCGAGCAGGCCAAACTACCCAAATCTGTCAAACTTTACTCAAAATTTAACTTTTCGCTATTATGATAAGGTTAAAAATCTATTAAAGAAATTTCACAGATTAAGGTACCTACCACTATATTTATTAGGAAATCTATCGATACCGTTAATTCAATGGAAATTAAGTGATTTTCCTCATATGTCATCCTTTACCCACACGCTAATTCTAATGGGAGATCATCAAATGATTTGTCAGTAGTTATGAGTCATATTATGAAGTCAAGTTCATGGTAATCGAAAGGAAATATCGGATCGTATTTAATTACACCCATTTGTCTTCTATATATTTCCATATATGTATCAGGATTGCGGTAAATTGTTCCAAGAAATATTTTCCTTTCAAACAAGCATGTCATTGCACGATGCTCTATTGTTTTAAAACAATAACTGAAGGTACTTTTTTATTAGAATCTTTGCGGTTGTGTTTACCTGATAAAGCTTTTATTAATTTAAATATTATTCGAAAACGTTTGTATTGCTTTAATTGGATTTATGCTGCAAATGAAAAGTCAAAGAGAAGTTAATTTGAACTGAACGATGTATTTTGTATTTGCTCATAGGATGCCTATCTAACATTATTCTCTATATGTTTAAACAAAACAATTAAAATAATGCTCACTTATTTACTTAGACCAAGTCCATTAAGAAAAATTCAGAGTTTTGGTGACATAAGTGACTTTATACTTTAATGCAAGTGTAATAAAAATCACACAATGGCAAGTAGGTAATGCAAAAATACTAGTATTCTATGAAAAAGTTAAACGTCTACTAATTAACAATACAATATAGACAGAAGAATAGAGAATAGGTGGTCAGCGAAAGTTTAGTTAAAAGCTCGCACTTTCTACTTAAATAAAAATTATGCTCATGAGATTTTTTCTAATGAATGTTTTCAAAAACTATACAAAATAAGTATTTTAAATAAATTGACATGTCGTAGTCACTTATTAAAAATTGATAAATAATTGATGGCACTTAGCTGCCAAACATTCATCATGATTATAATGGTGGATAAAAAGTATTTTTGTTTATTTGTACATCCATCCTGAATTGGGTTTTAACGATTGATTAAAATCAAAAACCAATCATGTTTTTATCCGTCTTCATTTTATTATGATTCAACAGACCTTTTTTAAAAAACAGCAAACGTGCATCGTTCGATCGTCTCAATGTGTTTATTTATCAATATTTAGTATCTGACAAATTATCTTTTATTTAGTATCTTTGTGATGAATGAATACATTTACCTGTTTGCAATAACGGTCTGCTGGTTATTTAAAGACATGTGCACCTTGTCTTTTAAATATTCATACAAAAGTTTATCGACCTTTATAATACGGAATTTGGATGTATTTCTCGAAGCGCCACCGTTTTGAAACGCACCTGATGAAGCGCTCTTTTATTATCGGTTCCTATTATCCTCGGAGTTCCTTTTAGTTAGATTTTTATTAAGGTGAATGCGACGACTAGAAGCGGGAAATTCAAACATAAAATGTTTTTTTCATATTTTACCTAAGCGTCAATTCACACCGAGACGCGACGCGACGCGACGCTGCACGCAGATTTTACATAGAGCGACTCAAAATATACTTTATTCACTACACGAAACGATACACATTTGATTGTGAGAATTCAGATACATTACGCTGCACCTCGAGACGCCGCGCGACGCCGCGCGGCGCAGCGCGGCGCAGCGCGACGCATCTTGACGCAGCGGTGACGCGCGGCGTGCAAGATCGGTGCTGTATCTCGCGATTTGCTTTGTTTTTAAGATACGTCGCGCGGCGCCGCGCGGCGTCGCGCTACATCAAAGCCGCGTCGCGTCGCGTCGCGTCTCGGTGTGAATTGACGCTAAGTTAACATTCAATATGAGACGTAATCTTATGTTTCGCGATTATAATACACCACAAGATAATTTCTGATGTCATCTTACAATTCACATGTTGCTAGATAACGTTTTTATTGCGAAATATCATAGTATATTCTAGCAGTAGGCCCCGCTTCTAGTGGACGCATTCACCTAAATTTTTTATCGGGAGCGCTGCTAAAAAGAGCGCTCCGAGTCCTTCATTAGGTGCGTTTCAAAATGGTGGTGCTTCGAGGAATACTTTGAAAATTTACGTGATTATTGGAGGATAAAAATATATAATTAAGTACATACCTGGAGCCGCAAAAGTATAACTCAGGAGGAGGATGGTCAGACACACGACAAAACGAGACATCCTGCGTGACTCTCAGAGTACTGGGACCAAAATAACCCTGTGGATCGGCTTTAAACTATGTAGTTATTTTGTTTTTATTTTATATAGCGAAGGTAGAAGGTCCCGTACGTAGCAATAAGTTAAACGAGTTGTGTTAAGTAACGTAATCTATAAGAAACTTATATAACTATGCAATTTATAAACATAAGATAATAAAAAGAACTTCGTTATGAAAGTTTAATTCTAATCTAAAAAAAAGTTGTAAAACTGAATAATTACAAAAAAAGTACAATTACACATACAATTTTCAATGGCCCACCGTATAAGGAAAGATTGTCTTTTAACTATTATATAAATTATTCACTACTTGATTTTATAAGTACATCGACAACAAACATAGGTACTGATAAGTTTGCACTACTATAAATAATTTTATAATTATCATTTTGTATACTTAATTATGAGATACGGGTCTACTGGGGACGGTTCCCCAATGTCTTTGGATTTTCCATACGGCGTTTCTCAGGAATAACTTGAGATTATTTCTGCTCAGTTCATTGAACTGACCCAAGAGGGTGAAGTATGTTATTAATCACTTGATATAAGTACTACAAATCTGCTCCTGGGTTTTTCCTCCGGGAAACTGGACTTGAGCTTTTATTATTCCCTTGTTATCTGGTTTGATAACTAATTCCTTATACCTTCTAGAATGTTCTTCAAGGTTTGAAGTAAGCACATCAAAATTATTTTGTAAAAATTTAATAATCAGGAACTTTTAGTAAAGGTTCAAGAACTTTGAATACTGTTATGTTTCGTACTTCTTTCATGGGCTCCAATTTTATCGTCTGAAAGGTTTTGTTTTCTTCATTGATAAAATTAATTTCGACTCTAGAGACTCGATGATAAGGTTCACTTTGCGACTTTTGCGTGGCATTTGTTGCGTTTTGTGGTCGATTTTGAAGTACTGAGCGCACTGAAACAAAATTACATTAGTATTTTTTCTAAGGATTAGTCCTCTCTATACATTTCTTGTTTTCCTTGTGTTTGATCACAATTATAATACATAGTCATAGGGCAATATAAAATACACTACATAATAAGGTATAATGACTAAGTTTAAATGAAAATATAATATATTATAGGAATCTTTTAAAACAATGATAAATAGTTATCTTATGATGCAACTGAAAAACGCAGACTAAAGCTAGTTATAACCAGAGTACCTACCTGGTCGTGCCGTCAGTTTAAACATGACATCAGCAAACTCCCTGGATATTACATCAATCATACTTTTATTCCCATACCAGATATCCATAGCACTATTAGCAAACCATTTTGATGGTCTATAGTCCCTTGGTTCTGGCAAAGTACCTTCCTTTAAACTTGGCCTTTTTGAGTCCCCTTTCAATACGAACACGGCTAAGACTAAAACTGTTCTAATTTTGAAAAACTTGTACATCATGAACTATCTAGGAGACAACTGCGCAAGTGCACAAGTTCTGGGTCAAAATGTCAATGGAAGAATATGGTGTCATGTTTTGTTTATTCCTTCATTTGTTTTTTTTTTGCATTGTTCTGTTGTTGATGTAAGTGGTCATTATGAGGTTTTAACAACAGTCTGAACAGATAAATGACCGATATGTATGTTTACAAATCGTTACTACCACATGTATATGCTTTATGGAAGAATCTGTGTCTGTATCTGAAGAATGAAAGAACTTCATTTCTTCTTCATTTTGTATTTGGAGTGCAAGAAATTTTCCAATGCGGTGTAATGCGGGAAGACGCTAAAGTATGATTCTTTGAGGCAATATTTATTTCGAATTAAGTCAATAAGGGCCGATTCAACCAAACTGTAGATATTATCCGAGAATAGATAGCTCTTCACTCTAGAATAAACAATGTTTTTGTTTTACTTACCACTAATCAACATGGTGGACTATCATCAGCTGGATATTAATATAAGAAATTGGCAGATGTGACTGAAGACTGTGACAAGTTGACACAACATTAACTAAAACACCGTCCCGTATTGTAATAATATTATTTTTCCGAATAATACACTTGTTCAACGTTCATTCCTCTATTTGCGTATTGTTTTTATTTTTCAGATTGCATGGAAAAATTACTTTTGATTTACTCGAGATTAAGATCGTGGAACAGCTAATCCTTGGTATAGTAACTCGAGGAATAGTCCAGTTTGGTCAAATAGACTCTTAAGTGACTCATAGTGAGTTAATATCATAACCAAAACACATTATCCAGTAATTCAAACTATTACCTCACGAAAACAGACCTGTAATTATATTGCGGAGGGCAGGTCATTGCCATTTCGTGCAAAATACTGATGTAGCCCCATATAGCCTTATATAGTCCCATATAGCCAACCCTAGCAGTGGTCACAAACTCGTTACATTACATCTGCGGGTAGTAGTCGGGTTAACTGGCAGCCACAACTTTATTGCATGTGTAACATAACATCAAACCTGTTTATACTGAAGGGAAAAGCAGAGATGAAATCTATGTATGTAGATAGACAGTACACTCATATAATTTGACTTCTGATTACA
This sequence comes from Heliothis virescens, assembly GCA_002382865.2. Taxonomy (NCBI): domain Eukaryota; kingdom Metazoa; phylum Arthropoda; class Insecta; order Lepidoptera; family Noctuidae; genus Heliothis; species Heliothis virescens. Next base: position 2,121,097 of record NWSH02000050.1, on the reverse strand, counting down.
TATAAAAATTTTCTGATTCTCAGTTTTTATAATACCGATTTTGATGAAGTTTTTATCAAAATCCGTCCAGTAGCTTTTGCGTGAAAGAGTAAGAAATCCTTATAAACTTTCGCATTTACTTTATTAGTAGGATAATATATGTAGGTGTAAATAAACCAATCTTTAGACCTGGTCAGTTACAGTGTAAATAACCCTTGATAGGTCACCAGCTTAATTTCCTTAATTTACACTAGGTAATCCCTCATTGTCACCTATCATCAACCATTGTCTAATCCAGCGGTCGGCAATGCGCGGCCCGCGGGCCGCATGCGGCCCGAGAAGGTTTTGTAACTATGTCTTAATAATATCAAAATAAATGGATAAACAAACTGCAAGCAACCGTATCAATACTGTGATATATCAGAGAATTTACTTTAACTAAAGAGTTTAAATCGAATACAGCGCATCAAAAAATTGGTCCTCATCGCTGTCACTCGGTAATGTACTCAAAAGGCTAGCGGCATTGCCACGTTGAATGGCAATGCTGAACCGCTGTGCGAAATGAAAACCAGCGCTTGGGTCACGCGAAGTGTCATCCAGGCGCTTGGATATTTCGTTGGCAAGAAGATGAGCACTCGGACCCCACGGTCCGAGAGTTTCAACCCCTCAAACGGCTCAAACATACAGATGCCGATGAGACTACTATATTTGCGCTGCTTGAGGTTCTCTGCCTGTGCAGCGGTAGAGTCAGCACAACACGTAGTTCTGGGAAGGTGGGTTGGCGCAAGAGTGTTGACGCAGGTCGCGTCCCACACGAAAGTCCTACCCAACATTCAAGGAAATAGCGACATGCCGTCTGGTCTCTTGCCATCGTCACGTGCCAACCCGATTGGTTCAAGTACGGCTAGAACGCCGAAGATAACAAGGACACGACGGATCACGTCGTTGATGCTCGCATGCCGTAGTATACGGCCCGCACTACGGCTGCACGACAGGCCATGGTCACCGAGGCTGTTGACAGCTTCTCTGCAGTGGCAGCGATGAGGAGAGCAGCAAGGAGCACCCAGACGGAGGCAAACAGCGAGTCTGAAAGTGGTATCATCAAACATGGTGCCTATGTTTGACGAAGGGAGTGCAAAGAGCCAAAGATNAGCGGGAACTGTTGACACGCTTCCTAGTTGCCGTTCACTAAAATAGCGCGGCCACGCGTGACGAAATTCAACCAATTTTACCAGTAGAATTGATTTAGCATTTAGTTGGAATGACTTTACAAAATTATGAAGTACGTTTTGAGACACATAAATCAGTATAATCACACTTTTCTTAGTCGGTAAGATTTTTAGGATATTTTTTAGGCCCACGGCGTTCAACGTGTTAAAGATGCCTATCTTTAACACGTTGAACGCCGTGGGCCACAGACACAATAGAAAATCTATAAGGGACAAACAGTCCCTCACTTGGCGTTCAACGTGTTAAGTATACAGGTATAAGTGTATGAGATTATGAGATAAGATTATTTCGTTTTACTACTGAGAACTTTTTCACTTATTAACAGGTCTATACTAATTTCAAGCGGAAGAGTTTGTTTGTATATTTGTTTGCTTGAACGTGCTTATCTCAGGAACTACTGGTCCGATTTGAAAAAATATTTCAGTGTTAGATAGCCCATTTATCGAGGAAGGCTATAGGCTACTTTTAATCCAGGTACGCCGAGTAGTTTCCACGGGACGCGGGTGAAACCGCTGGCAGAAGCTAGTCGTTAAGTAAAATTCAAAACCTGAATAATACCTACTCATCAGCCTGGACAGTAATATGTACAGCTGGAAATCACAATCTTCTTGTTATCGAGTGAGCTCCACATTTAATTACTTTACAATCGCAGGTGTCAGAGTTTTCTCAAATTCGCCTAACAGCCTCTGACAGGGCATTGTAACAACGACTGCTACTGAGTAGAATTTAGAGACGCTGGCTTTACGTGCCCTCCCAGGCACGGGGATGTGACACCGCCAACTTCCAGTCTCCGTGCTGCTTTGTGAAAGCTTCTAAAACCCACAGCAAATTCGGCCCTACCCGGGAATTGAAACCGATTCCGAAGCATAGCAGTCTCACAATAAGACGAATATTATTATCTCCATTTATTTATTAACACACATATCATTTACATTTTTAAATATTAAATACAAAAAAAAACATGTAAAAAACATTTAAAAATATAAAAAATA
>NWSH02000050.1:2106390-2118871 GCA_002382865.2 Heliothis virescens | reverse complement strand
TATAAGTACTACAAATCTGCTCCTGGGTTTTTCCTCGCGGAAACTGGACTTGAGCTTTTATTATTCCCTTGTTATCTGGTTTGATAACTAATTCCTTATACCTTCTAGAATGTTCTTCAAGGTTTGAAAGTAAGCACATCAAAATTATTTTGTAAAAATTTAATAATCAGGAACTTTATTAAAGGTTCAAAACTTGAATACTGTTATGTTTCGTACTTCTTCATGGGCTCCAATTTTATCGTCTGAAAGGTTTGTTTTCTTCATTGATAAAATTAATTTCGACTCTAGAGACTCGATGATAAGGTTCACTTTGCGACTTTTGCGTGCATTTGTTGCGTTTTGTGTCGATTTTGAAGTACTGAGCGCACTGAAACAAATTACATTAGTATTTTTTCTAAGGATTAGTCCTCTCTATACATTTCTTGTTTTCCTTGTGTTTGATCACAATTATAATACATAGTCATAGGGCAATATAAAATACACTACATAATAAGGTATAATGACTAAGTTTAATGAAAATATAATATATTATAGGAATCTTTTAAAACAATGATAAATAGTTTCTTATGATGCAACTGAAAAACGCAGACTAAAGCTAGTTATAACCAGAGTACCTACCTGGTCGTGCCGTCAGTTTAAACATGACATCAGCAAACTCCCTGGATATTACATCAATCATACTTTTATTCCCATACCAGATATCCATAGCACTATTAGCAAACCATTTTGATGGTCTATAGTCCCTTGGTTCTGGCAAAGTACTTCCTTTAAACTTGGCCTTTTTGAGTCCCTTTCAATACGAACACGGCTAAGACTAAACTGTTCTAATTTTGAAAAACTTGTACATCATGAACTATCTAGGAGACAACTGCGCAAGTGCACAAGTTCTGGGTCAAAATGTCAATGGAAGAATATGGTGTCATGTTTTGTTTATTCTTCATTTGTTTTTTTTTGCATTGTTCTGTTGTTGATGTAAGTGTCATTATGAGGTTTTAACAACAGTCTGAACAGATAAATGACCGATATGTATGTTTACAATCGTTACTACCACATGTATATGCTTTATGGAAGAATCTGTGTCTGTATCTGAAGAATGAAAAACTTCATTTCTTCTTCATTTTGTATTTGGAGTGCAAGAAATTTTCCAATGCGGTGTAATGCGGGAAGACGCTAAAGTATGATTCTTTGAGGCAATATTTATTTCGAATTAAGTCAATAAGGGCCGATTCAACCAAACTGTAGATATTATCCGAGAATAGATAGCTCTTCAACTCTAGAATAACAATGTTTTTTGTTACTTACCACTAATCAACATGGTGGACTATCATCAGCTGGATATTAATATAAGAAATTGGCAGATGTGACTGAAGACTGTGACAAGTTGACACAACATTAACTAAAACACCGTCCCGTATTGTAAAATATATATTTTTCCGAATAATACACTTGTTCAACGTTCATTCCTCTATTTGCGTATTGTTTTTATTTTTCAGATTGCATGGAAAATTACTTTTTGATTTACTCGAGATTAAGATCGTGGAACAGCTAATCCTTGGTATAGTAACTCGAGAATAGTCCAGTTTGGTCAAATAGACTCTTAAGTGACTCATAGTGAGTTAATATCATAACCAAAACAACATTATCCAGTAATTCAAACTATTACCTCACGAAAAACAGACCTGTAATATATATTGCGGAGGGCAGGTCATTGCCATTTCTGCAAAATACTGATGTAGCCCCATATAGCCTTATATAGTCCCATATAGCCAACCCTAGCAGTGGTCACAAACTTCGTTACATTACATCTGCGGGTAGTAGTCGGGTTAACTGGCAGCCACAACTTTATTGCATGTGTAACATAACATCAAACCTGTTTATACTGAAGGAAAAGCAGAGATGAAATCTATGTATGTAGATAGACAGTACACTCATATAATTTGACTTCTGATTACATATAAAAATTTTCTGATTCTCAGTTTTATAATACCGATTTTGATGAAGTTTTTATCAAAATCCGTCCAGTAGCTTTTGCGTGAAAGAGTAAGAAATCCTTATAAACTTTCGCATTTACTTTATTAGTAGGATAATATATGTAGGTGTAAATAAACCAATCTTTAGACCTGGTCAGTTACAGTGTAAATAACCCTTGATAGGTCACCAGCTTAATTTCCTTAATTTACACTAGGTAATCCCTCATTGTCACCTATCATCAACCATTGTCTAATCCAGCGGTCGGCAATGCGCGGCCCGCGGGCCGCATGCGGCCCGAGAAGGTTTTGTAACATGTCTTAATAATATCAAAATAAATGGATAAACAAACTGCAAGCAACCGTATCAATACTGTGATATATCAGAGAATTTATTTAACTAAAGAGTTTAAATCGAATACAGCGCATCAAAAAATTGGTCCTCATCGCTGTCACTCGGTAATGTACTCAAAAGGCTAGCGGCATTGCCACGTTGAATGGCAATGCTGAACGCTGTCGCTGAAATGAAAACCAGCGCTTGGGTCACGCGAAGTGTCATCCAGGCGCTTGGATATTTCGTTGGCAAGAAGATGAGCACTCGGACCCTACGGTCCGAGAGTTTCAACCCTCAAACGGCTCAAACATACAGATGCCGATGAGACTACTATATTTGCTGCTGTTGAGGTTCTCTGCCTGTGCAGCGTAGAGTCAGCACAACACGTAGTTCTGGGAAGGTGGGTTGGCGCAAGAGTGTTGACGCAGGTCGCGTCCCACACGAAAGTCCTACCAACATTCAAGGAAATAGCGACATGCCGTCTGGTCTCTTGCCATCGTCACGTGCCAACCCGATTGGTTCAAGTACGGCTAGAACGCCGAAGATAACAAGGACACGACCGATCACGTCGTTGATGCTCGCATGCCGTAGTATACGGCCCGCACTACGGCTGCACGACAGGCCATGGTCACCGAGGCTGTGTGACAGCTTCTCTGCAGTGGCAGCGATGAGGAGAGCAGCAAGGAGCACCCAGACGGAGGCAAACAGCGAGCTGAAAGTGGTATCATCAAACATGGTGCCTATGTTTGACGAAGGGAGTGCAAAGAGCCAAAGATCCGACTTCTCGTCCTAGCTCGGTCGTCGAAGGTCATCTAAGATGGATAATAATTTATGTCCGATAATTTTATAAATTTTATCCAAAAGATTGGTGTGCTTCCATAAGTGAGATGCACATAAAACAACAGTAACATTCGGCTTCTAGGGTTAATATGACAAGTGCGGCCCGCCGTTAGGTTTTTTTGCTACCTAGTGGCCCTTGCCTGCCAAAAGGTTGCCGACCGCTGGGTCTAATCTATACTAATATTATAAAGCTGAAGAGTTTGTTTGTTTGAACGTGCTTTATCTCAGGAACTACTGGTCCGATTTGAAAAAATATTTCAGTGTTAGATAGCCCATTTATCGAGGAAGGCTATAGGCTACTTTTAATCCAGGTACGCGCAGTAGTTTCCACGGGACGCGGTGAAACCGCTGGCAGAAGCTAGTCGTTAAGTAAAATTCAAAACCTGAATAATACCTACTCATCAGCCTGGACAGTAATATGTACAGCTGGAAATCACAATCTTCTTGTTATCGAGTGAGCTCCACATTTAATTACTTTACAATCGCAGGTGTCAGAGTTTTCTCAAATTCGCCTAACAGCCTGACAGGGCATTGTAAAACGACTGCTACTGAGTAGAATTTAGAGACGCTGGCTTTACGTGCCCTCCAGGCACGGGGATGTGACACCGCCAACTTCCAGTCTCCGTGCTTGCTTTGTGAAAGCTTCTAAAACCCACAGCAAAATCGGCCCTACCCGGGAATTGAAACCGATTCCGAAGCATAGCAGTCTCACAATAAGACGAATATTATTATCTCCATTATTATAAACACACATATCATTTACATTTTTAAATATTAAATACAAAAAAAAACATGTAAAAACATTTAAAATATAAAAATAGGTAGCCACCGATATCGGGCACAGGGTCCAAGCTACGGTGGTTAGGGTCCCAGAGACAGAAACCTCCTCACAATGCGAGCCGTATCAAGAGTACCGCCTTCTGAATCAGTCTCTTGACCCAGCCGCCTAACGAGAGCCTCATGAGATGTTGGTCGAGGCTCTTGGCTATTAAGCCATTGGCCGTAACGACTATCGGCACAATAACAGCCGTATCGACATTCCACATGGCAACAACCTCGTGCGCTAAGTCGAGATACTTAATTTGTTTCTCTTTCTCAGCTTTCACGAGGTTCTCGTCATGCGGAACGGCGACATCGACTATCATCGCGCGGCGCGCTAATCGATCTATCACCACTATATCAGGCTTATTGGCTACAATAGTCCTGTCAGTGATGATAGATCGATCCCAGTACAACGTGACATGGTCATTTTCGAGAACTGGGTCGGGCGCATACTTGTAGTACGGTACCTCAAGATCCACAAGTTTGTATTGCAAAGCAAGCTGCTGATGTATGATCTTGGCCACTTGGTTATGTCTGTGCAAGTACTCACCGTTAGCCAAACGAGAACAACCGGAAATAATATGTCTGATAGACTCACCCGGATGGTGACATGCCCGACATATGTCAACCGTCCAGACGAATATTATTATTATCTCTTAATATTTTTTCCTTAATTACCTCGCCCTTATCTTAATTGTTTTACGAATTGAGATGACATATTTAGTTTTATAATTTTCCTGTACAATTGCAAGGTCTTAAAAGACACAATGTTTATAAAACAAAATAATCTCGTAACCTTTTGAAATTGCGTTAACTAACTCATTAATAATGACTGCTGTTTATGATGAAAGACATAAGGTAGTATAAAAAAAAACGTTTTTTTTTTTCTAGCGGGAGAAACCCACAAGTGATTTTAGTAAAACACTACCACAGAGTACACACTACTTTCTATCCTTTTTGCATAACGACTACTCAGTCGTAAAGCGCAGCAGCTACGCACATGGTCTCGGGATCGATTCCCGGGTCGGGCAAAAACCGCCATGTGGGCTTAACAAACATTCACAAAGCAGCCCGGATTTTGAAAATTGATGGTTGATACACCCGTGCATTGGAGAGCACGTAAATATAGCCCTGCACCTGATGGCACACCGGTTGCGTTGGATTGCCGTCCCATTGGGCCATGAGAATGAAGGAATAGGGAGTGCACTTGTATCTGCGTACTTAAATGCTTTGCACTTTAATGTATTATGTCACTCGCAGCTGGCTAATCTTGGTTTATGAGACCAGCCGCCGTGGTCGACAATCGGTTGAGACGCCGTTATTATTACTCTCTATCCTTCTCTTGTGTTTTTGAATCAGGGTAGATAGTTGTTGTGAATAATTTTCCTTGTTTTTTACACACATCGTAATCATAATGAGCTCAAAATATTATTTATATATCAATCTATAGGTACTGATATTATAAAACTGAAGTTTATTCGTTGGTTGGTTTATTTGCTGGAACGCACTAATCTCAGGAACTATAGACCAATTTAAAAAAAAAATAGTTAACGAGGAAAACTGTAAAGATTGTAAGCTTCTTTTTGTACATGTGAGCCCAGTAGTTACCACATGCGAAAGCTGGTTGTATCATATGAGGTATCAGCAGCAATGATTATACACACAATTTAATTAGCATATATTATTAAATGCTATGTTAGTTGCGGAGACACCCTTCATAAATAATGTATGGCTGCAATCTGCTACATTAGGGTTCCAACCTCAGAGTTTGTTACGCTTTGTTACATTTCGACTGCCAAGACTGCTTTCTGAAGGAACTGATGCGTGAGGGTTGTACGATGTTATGCTACACACACACACATGCATACATTAAATTAACCACTATAAACGGAATAGTTAAACAGTCAATACCATTATGACTTATAGGAGGACAGTGAAATTATTAAAAACGAATTATTTTGAGGTTAAACAGAATTCCTCTTGTTTGTCTTTATAAACGTTAAACTATTTAAGGACATTTCTTCTTCCTAACACATTAATAAAGGTCTAAGTCGTGAAATTGCAGCCCACTGAAGAAAATAGTTCGGTTATCACTGAAGTTAAATGGTGCAACTTACCATAATTATGTTATGTAGAAATGAAAAATAAAGAGAAAATTTAAAGAGAAATAATTTTTTAAATATAATTTAATTTTTTCGAAAAATAATGTTAAATGACCAGTTTCTTGTCCTACTATATAATTATCTTCTTGCTGAGTTGTCAATTAAATACTGAAGTCCTATTCACGCTGAATCTGAAAACAATGTGAATGTTAAAGTTGTGGGTTATATTTAAATCAAGAGGTCAAAATTTGGTATTTTACAGTAGAGTGCCAAGCAAACATACGTATCAATCTTTGTTATTTAGCCGATTGTACTGATACTAAAACTTTTTTCATTGTACGTTTTATTCGACTGATTCATAATTCTACCATTTTTGTTAATAGCCTTAGTTCTATGAAAAATGTTACTGTTTTCTGACAATTCAGACAGAAATCAAAATTTTCATAAGTTCACAAAGAACGGCCGTTCTACGGCCGTTCCCAATAACCTATCTATCTCTGGATTTGCTCACTAGAGACAGAATTTTGACATTAGCCCCATACAAGTAATGTCAAAATCCTAATCCTAATCCGGAGATAGATAGAATATTGAATTCCGCAGTTACATACATACATACAGTTACATATAGTTACATACAAAGAACCTATTCTTTTGGTTGCTACATATGGGAATTCGACTTTAATTAATTGGTGGCCGATGTAAAAATTATGAGCTTTACAGCACAACAAGTACCTATTAGCACTACTTAGTAACAATATAGGTTTGAAAACTTACCCTTTTTCTTATCATTGACTTCGACAATTCTATCGATAGCTCTCGATCCAACGTCCCACAGCTCTCGTGCAATCAGGCTCATTATAGTTTTATTTGAGTAAACGAAATCCATAGCTTTGCCAACCCATATATCTGATGGGCTATAAGCCTCTTTCTCCACCTTTTTGTACTGATTTTTAAGGTCCTCTACAGTTTTGAATGAATTCGTTTTATTATCTTCTAGAATAAAAAAAGCGAAAATTGAGAGGAATAAAGCTATTTGTGATAACATGGTGTTGCTTGTATAAAGAAACGTCTACTAAGCGACAGAATACGGTGCCATCGTCGTATGTTTGTTTCAGTTGAATTTCTTAGAACTTTATAAGGAGTTCTTCACTTGGTGAAAGTGAAAATATTCGTTAGTATTTCTATTGATATTACTTAATATTTTGTTTCGCCTTCAGATTTACTGAAGTGGATTTAAACATACATTTTTGATCATTCATGTTTTAATAGCTATATAGTTAAGTATTATTATCAAATCTCTTCACTATTTGACAATATCAATTGATGAAAAAAGTAATACTTTAACCTCACCTAAGAAATAATGTTAAGTGGACGTAACAATTGTCTCTGTACAGTCTCACTATAAATCTTGATAAAAATATTCTGGGCAGACCTACTTGGTTTGATATTGTGTACACGTCTTTTTCATATTCATTGTTCAAATGAAGAGAATCACACTCAATTCTACCAATCTATAAAACGATTACCTGTTTGAATGCATCATAAGCAATTTAGTTCCACTAAAGTTTGTATATTGCTTCTTGGGTTTTATCATAAATCACAGGCATAAAACAATTTATTGACAGACCTTCTATCCTTCTCTTCAATCTTAAAATTTAATACTGGAATTTCCTATCTTCAAAACTCAGTCTGGATTCTCCCCCGTTCAAAACATCCCGCCAGGCTCTCAATGACAAAATATACATTTATTACACACTGACATCTCTTGAAAACAAACCATATTTTAAAGATAATAACCTCACACTGAATAAATAAAACAAAATTAAAAAAAAAACGCCGCAATAGCTGCAGGTACTAAAATTACACGAGGCCTTTAAGAGTGCTCTGACCAAAAACGTATGTTTCAAATTGGACACAGAACATTCGAAATAGCCAAGAAAAACAACCAAAGACGTAAAGTTCCTTCCTGGAAAACTCCATAAATATACAGGAGCAAACGCAAAGCAAAATCTTGGCCGAAATAAAATCCCTAAAAATACGGAAGTGTATACTGTATAACCATTTGCATTAAATTTTAGCTCATGTTTACGATGAAGATAAACCTGTTATTTGTGAGCAGCTAAAATATTTTATGTGTATATTTACTTTTTATTGTGAACACTTACATTATACAAACGCATCTTCGTGAATTATGGGTGGAAAATAAGAGCGCATTCTTAAGACTGTATTGTTTGTAACACGGTGTTAAGGTTATAGTGATAGTCGAGTCAGTTCCGATACGATAGGGAAACACGTCCAGACATTTTATGAGGACGAATAAAAAAAACTGTAAACAACTGTGTACCTTGAAGATAACATACTGAAGGTAACAAATAAATCACAGATCTTAATACATAGTTTTGAAATTAGACATGTATCAAATAGGCACTTTAAATCAGTGTTTATCTTACGGGCAAGAATAAAGAGAGTCCTAGCGTCGCCACAACGTCTCTTATCATTTTTTTTTTTTGAGTAACTCTATCGTTAAACTACATTCCTCATATTTTTAGTACAAAAAAGTCCTGCCTAACACTTCAATTTATTGTTATTTCAAATAAACCGTGCACACCGTACTACACGTAACACAACTTTTCATGTTGTATTAAAATTGTTTTTGGTTGAAATTTTTAGGAGATAGGCAAATGGAATCCCATGGTCCCAGCTCAAATTTGGCGATGCCATCCCATGGGTCGCAGACACGTGACAAGTGGTCCAATATTTCTGTAGATACCTACCGTAGATTCCAAAATTTCCCATCTCACTTAGGACTTCCAGTAAAATTTCGTTATGGAAAATTTTCATTCAAATAGAAAACGTGAGAGTATTTTGATCTGTTTTATGGAGACGTGCGCCGGTTATAGTAGTTTTGCGTGAGAGGGGTGTTAAACTTTAGCAAGATATGGGTATTTTTATAGAACATCTTCAGCATAAAGATATTATTTGTTCGATGTATTCATACTTGTAACAATGATAAATGCAGATATTTTCTAAAAGTCTATTCTGTTAAACAATAGAGAAAGCGATTACTTTATTTCTCAAAAAACATGACTGAAAATTATTTTCTGATATACCTCGACGAAATTAACACTGTCGTAATTTTTATATTTTTCTTTTATGTTCTTTCCAAAGTCTTTTAAAGTCGCAATTGATACAAATTAGTTCATAACACCAACTGTCCAACTTTAAAATAACTGGACGAAAAGTTTTAAATTAATATGGTTCTCGACGTTTTATTATCGTGCAGGTAACACATACTTTGAATTTTTATATTCAATCTTTTTAATAAGTAATGTTTTCAAAGGGAAATTTAAATTGGAATTATTTAATAGAAAGACTGTGACTGATATTAGGATTTCAAAGAATTATTGCACAGTTCCCAATGATTAAAACATAATATTATAAGTGAAATAAACATAGTTAATATTTAAATAAAAACTTTTATAGGCCTCTGGTATCACGCACTTAAAGCTCACAGCGCCATCTATGTCGCTGAATGCGTACTACGAAACGTGAACTTCTACTCAGCGTAGCCATACGTAACCATTACGATTTGGTAACCACAGCCAGTACCAAAGTGTTATATTCCTGGGTAATAGGTTGCGGTGGTGGGATAGCCACGTTACATGGAAAATATTTACTAATTCAGCTGTGTATGGATACGGTAAATGTAGTTAGAAAATACGGGTGTAAGTAAATCATTCAGAATGTTCCTGAAACTTTTGAATTATTTTTAAAACTAGTCACACGACTGAAAACAACGGTCTAAAGTAGCTCTTCGATACTTTTAAAATTTTCTTTTCTATTTCGTGATCTTTGAAAAATAGTTCTTATACTCTTTTTAAAAATGTGAGTGTAAAAAATATTAAATACCTACATCATTTTGTAAAATAACAAATAATAATATTATCGTTTAGATAAAACGTAAGAATCTGTAAAGGTACCATTCAGAGACTGGCGGCTATCGCGCGTGGCTAAATGCATGTGGCTCGCGATAGCCGCGCGTAGCCAAATTGATGTAGTATTGAAATGTGAGGGCTAACGCCTTTCATCATCTACGTAGTTTATCGCGTGCTTTTAAAATGATCTTAAACATTCGTTACACTACTTAAATACTACTAACGCACTGACACCACTGTTGCAAGCCCTTGACAGTCTGCTGCGGGCGTCTGTCGCTTACGTCGGAAAGGCAACTTAAAAGCCAAAGTTGATTGTCACTTTATCAGACTAGGGGATTCAACCTTGTTCAATCGGTGTTTAATTTGCACAGCGGGAAGCCCGATATGCATAAAATAAAAGATTATTGCTTCAAAATAGGAATAATAATATAGTATTGTTTATGCTAATTATGTTGTAGTGATAATAATTATCTGGACAATTATTTACATTTGCAAATTATCACGAGACTTCAATCATGACAGGATTGAGTTCATGAGTCCTACGTAATATGTTTATGTTGAGCGGTTTTCGCCTACCATGTTATTATTTTTGTGGGAACAATATGCAAATAAATGGGCGATAAAGCCATTTTAGGTCCTTCTCAAAAACCAAATAATGAAATTGTACTGAAAGATAACCGTGATATTTGATTGCCTGACGCTGAAAGGGTTAAAAAATAAAACAGAATACAAAAATATACTTGGACTGAAATCAATTACTTAAAAATTGAAATCTTCATTCATGACGTATGCTACTATCTTATTCAAGAATATGTACTCACTGAATAGATAACACGAAAGCCATTGCGAACTTACAGAATAAAATATTCCTAATTACGAATTCTAAAGAATCGCTAAGTTCGCCATCACTGTCTGGAGCTCTTAGATAAGGCTTGCTTACAGACCCCGAGTTTATTTTAACACTTTTGTGTATTCAGCTCTCTACGGCTTCCATTGTTGACAATTTTATCGCGTTTTCAATTTTTTTTTCACCTTTTTTGGGAACGTCGAGACTGGTTTAAGGGAGATCTAGAATATTTGGGTGTTTTTGCAAAAAACGCTAAGTTCCGATTTGTTGTAGCATACTTTAACGTTAGGTGGAGATGTTGGTTGGAGTGTTAGACTGCCATAAAAAGAAGTGAAGGTACATGCACATTAAAAATTAAGTATTTACAACCGGCTAAACAAAACAAGCTCACACCACTAGAAATTAAGTGACACAAAATTACCTACAAAGAAGTAAACTATAAATAAAATTTTCATAGACACGTCATTCAAACAATCGAGAGGATTACGATTATAAAACTCGATTAACATCTGACGAGTAAAAAAGAACCAATCAATAAAAATAGGGTCACGATTGTCGACATTATCTTCCGATACCGAATGGCTCTGTTATCGATTCCAATAAATGCCGTTCTTTTATTTCAGGCGGCAAAAAAAAGAAATTACAGCGAGCAGCTGAAATTCTCATTAAAATTCCATTACGACATCGTCGACTCGAATATGGCAATAGATTTGGACGGCGAAATTATTTTTATAACAACTTCTATAACGACAACGGGTCGTCTGTAATTTCAGTGGCAGTTCCAAAAGTTTTTGATGAGACTTGGGTAAGATAGAATCTATATTTAAAAAGCTTGCCTTAAATGATTCATGAGACTAACCTTTACCGTTATTTAGGTTTAAGTATGTACTTTAGTTACCTAATTCCACCTACTATATATTTTCGGATCATATTTGCGCCTGCTTGTTAACTTCTGAATAAAACTAGTATCCACCCACGTCCAAGATACACACTTGGATAAAATGTGGCCATAAATCACTGGAAGAAGTTGGTGAGACTTCTAGACCGATGCATGTTTAAGTAGTAAATTTTGCTTTTAGTGTTTTTAGAAGTCGTTTTTTTTATCTAGCAAATAGTATTAAGACACCTAATTTAAAATCGGCCTAAAATTTCATAAAATTAGTCAAATATTGCTTCAGTATAATTCGTAGCTCCAGTATAAAATAACAAAGAAACATTAACCTACTTCCAATACCAAACAAGGATGAAAGCGAAAGGAAAATGCAAATACAGACCAAAACTAATAAGGCCTTTTCTTTATGGCCTACACACAGATATATTATAATCAAACAACCTCTATTCAAATATGGGTAAACTTCAGATCCTCTCCCAGTAATCACGGATCCGATCGGGCTTTGATTGACCTTTATGCAAATTCTAAATTCGCCCAGGACTACGCAGGTTGTTTAATTGAATAATTAACCTGTCCGACGTACTTCGTTATAATTTTAAATTACTTTACAGCCTACATTAGAGGCGCTTTCAAAAATTCGAATGTATAATTATGTTTTTAATAATAATATAATAATAATATAATAAAACCTTTATTTTCAGGCTACTTTGGCCCATAGATAAATACCTTAAGGACTAACATA
>NWSH02000050.1:2094450-2106290 GCA_002382865.2 Heliothis virescens | reverse complement strand
TCTGATATGGTTGTCCCATTGTTAACGAGTCAGTTACTTTAATTAAAAATTGTTTCAATTATGCCGTTGTTAAGGTGATAGGATTGTGCTTTGTATGTTTGATAAGGTTGCTAATTAGGTGTTTTGTCGTTTGTTTAATTATTTCTTGTTCATTTTGGAAGCTGTTAATTATTATGGTGTATTTGTGTGTCGAAGTTTAGAAAGCTGGCGTCATGTTTTGTATTGTGCAAATCTTTTTATCAAATTGCTTTGCGTATCTCTTTATGAAATTGCTTTGCTTACTTAGTCAGTATTTTAATGATTAGTAAAAATTTCGATAGAATGTTTTTGATTTCATTTCGTTTTAAACCTCTCCGCGTTATTTCTGATCCATAAAATAGATACATAAGCACAATTATTTCAACAAATATTTACTTTTCCCTCCCCTTGCATCAAAAGCCTCAAGCTTTAAGTACTGTAAGCAACTGTCGATCAAAACCAATGATCGTAAATGCGTCTGACGTCATAAACCTTGGCTTTGCACACGTGGAACATCGGAGCGTATGTGACGTCACATAGCAGTATTTTATGATAGACGTGCTGGCTTACTGTGGATTTCAATAAGCTATCTGTGGATTTACTTACTGCTGGCCGTAAGCAGTGCTAATACGCATGGAGCTTTTAACAGCATACAAGTAAAACCACTGCTTTTTCGACCAACTTTATTTAATTTGTACCTAGACTGCATTTATCTATTTAATTAATTTTCTTTTAGTAAGGGCCAAAATTCTTTCAGGTGCATGTCTTAATCATTAAAATTTTGTCTTTGGGCTAAAACAGTCTGTTATTGTATATTTGAACTCAAAATTTTCATTCCCTTTAGTCGAGAAAATCTTTACAAAATTCCAAGCATTTCCGTAGGCCGTATTATACGGGGAAATTAATACAAACATAGTGGTTTGGCTCGAGCGTTTTATGGGCAGCGTAAATCAAATGTGATTCCTTAAATTATTTATAACCAAAATCTCTTTGGTGCTATAACTTTGCGAGCAAATTGAGTGGACTAGGTTTATTGTAGCTTTCCTCTTGTTCTACGATAAATTAATTGAGTAGCTAATACGGGAAAATGATCGCTTTGATTTACTACGAAATGTTTTTGTTTATGCCTCCACTGAACAAAATATGACGAGCCATTGTT
Organism: Heliothis virescens; assembly: GCA_002382865.2. Taxonomy (NCBI): domain Eukaryota; kingdom Metazoa; phylum Arthropoda; class Insecta; order Lepidoptera; family Noctuidae; genus Heliothis; species Heliothis virescens. Next base: position 2,105,113 of record NWSH02000050.1, on the reverse strand, counting down.
TCGCAAATTAAGCCGATAATCGGAAAATGGAAATGAGTGTTGATCGCGTTATTTTGACGAAGGAGATTAGCGAACATTTTGGGGATATTGAAGCATTAATTTTGGAACCGTAATTTTTGTTACTTTAATTTGATAACATGAAGAATGTATTTTAAAATGACTAGTATGTAATCAATAGCGTAAACTCTTATAACTTAACTGTGCCTAGTCAACTTTTCACTTGACAGAAACCAGTAGAATCCAACATTACTATTTCAAATCCCAATTGATTTATGCAATTAAACTACAAATACAACCCAAAAGGTCACAAAATACTCTATAATGCATGCAATATAAAGCAAACAGCCTGTCCATAAATATTTATTCGGCTTATAGGGTAGCATGTTCATGTAACTAAAGCACGGTCTCATTAAAATGGAAAGGGTAGACCACTAGACCCGAGATTTTCGGATCAATAAAGAACTAATTAGGACAGTATGGGCTTTAAAACTTTTGTGATTCATGAGCTTCACAAATTGGGGATCAATTGAGACTTGTTATTGTTTCACTTTTATTTATTGGGAGGTGGAATTTTAATGGATCTGCATCGGATAGCGTTGGCGCTCGAGATCGCGGAATGAATTTCAATACAGGTGCGGTAATTGTTTGACTAATATTGTTTTAAGATTGGATGGAAATAGACGAAAAATGAAGAGCGTAATAGAGAATATTTGATTTGGAGGTCTCTTAATCCATAAAATTCTACTTAAAATTTTATTAACGTTGAAACATACAGGTGGTTCTCAAGTTGACTCGTATATTTTTCAATCAAGGACAGGATATTTAATTGAGGATAGATAACGTCATCTATTGCCAAGCTAAGCAAAGCCATGTATCCAAAGGTACAAAGAAGATATACAGACATAGAAACACACAGACTAATTAAAACTAAACTAATGCACACTTATCTGGCCGTCAAAAGAAGTTGCTCTTTCAAACGTCTTATAGAAAATTACTAAATGCTGTATTTTTAACAGACAAAAAAATCACGAACGCCAAAAACATAATTATACATTCGAATTTTTGAAAGCGCCTCTAATGTAGGCTGTAAAGTAATTTAAAATTATAACGAAGTGCGTCGGACAGGTTAATTATTCAATTAAATAACCTGCGTAGTCCTGGGCGAATTTAGAATTTGCATAAAGGTCAATCAAAGCCCGATCGGATCCGTGATTACTGGGAGAGGATCTGAAGTTTACCCGTATTTGAATAGAGGTTGTTTGATTATAATATATCTGTGTGTAGGCCATAAAGAAAAGGCCTTATTAGTTTTGGTCTGTATTTGCATTTTCCTTTCGCTTTCATCCTTGTGTTTGGTATTGGAAGTAGGTTAATGTTTCTTTGTTATTTTATACTGGAGCTACGAATTAAATACCGGATCCAAATATTTTACTAAGTTTATGAAATTTTAGGCCGATTTTAAATTAGGTGTCTTAATACTATTTGCTAGATAAAAAAACGACTTCTAAAAACACCAAAAGCAAAATTTACTACATAAAAAAGGTGCATCAGTCTAGAAGTCTGTGTCTGGTAGATGCAGCTATGGTTATTTCATCACTGACTTCTTCCAGTGATTTATGGCTACATTTTATCCAAGTGTGTATCCTGGACGTGGGTGGATACTAGTTTTATTCAGAAGTTAACAAGCAGGCGCAAATATGATCCGAAAATGTATAGTAGGTGGAATTAGGTAACTAAAGTACATACTTAAACCTAAATAACGGTAAAGGTTAGTCTCATGAATCATTTAAGGCAAGCTTTTTTAAATATAGATTCTATCTTACCATTCTCATCAAAAACTTTTGGAACTGCCACTGAAATTACAGACGACCCGTTGTCGTTATAGAAGTTGTTATAAAAATAATTTCGCCGTCCAAATCTATTGCCATATTCGAGTCGACGATGTCGTAATGGAATTTTAATGAGAATTTCAGCTGCTCGCTGTAATTTCTTTTTTTTGCCGCCTGAAATAAAAGAACGGCATTTATTGGAATCGATAACAGAGCCATTCGGTATCGGAAGATAATGTCGACAATCGTGACCCTATTTTTATTGATTGGTTCTTTTTTACTCGTCAGATGTTAATCGAGTTTCATAATCGTAATCCTCTCGATTGTTCGAATGACGTGTGTATTTCTAGTGTAGTTTACTTAATTTATAGTGATGTGAGCTTGTTTTGTTTAGCCGGTTGTAAATACTTAATTTTTAATGTGAATGTCCCTCCACTTCTTTTTATTGCAGTCTAACATTCCAACCAACATCTCCACCTAACGTTAAAGTATGCTACAACAAATCAGGATTTAGCATTTTTGCAAAAACGCCCAAATATTCTAGACCTCCCTTAGCGTGGTCGCGACATTCCAAAAAACGTGAAAAAAAAATTGAAAATGCGATAAAATCGTCAACAATGGAAGCCGTAGAGAGCTGAATACACAAAAGTGTTAAAATAAACTCGGGGTCTGTAAGCAAGCCTTATCTAAGAGCCCCAGACGGTGATGGCGAACTTAGCGATTCTTTAGAATTCGTAATTAGGAATATTTTATTCTGTAAGTTCGTAATGGCTTTTGTGTTATCTATTCAGTGAGTACATATTCTTGAATAAAATAGTAGCATACGTCATGAATGAAGATTTAAATTTTTAAGTAATTGATTTCGGTCCAAGTACATTTTTGTATACAGTTTTTTTTTTATCCCTTTCAGTGTCAGGCAATCAAATATCACGGTTATCTTTCAGTATAATTTCATTATTTGGTTTTTAGAGAAGGACCTAAAATTGCTTCATCACCCATTTATTTGCATATTGTTCCCACAAAAATAATAACATGGTAGGCGAAAACCGCTCAACATAAACATATTACGTAGGACACTCATGCACTCAATCCTGTCTTGATTGACGTCTCGTGATAATTTGCAAATGTAAATAATTGTCCAGATAATTATTATCACTACAACATAATTAGTATAAACAATACTGTATTATTATTCCTATTTTGAAGCAATAATCTTTTATTTTATGCATATCGGGCTTCCCGCTGTGCAAATTAAACACCGATCAAACAAGGTTGAATCCCCTAGTCTGATAAAGTGACAATCAACTTTGGCTTTTAAGTTGCCTTTCCGACGTAAGCGACAGACGCCCGCAGCAGACTGTCAAGGGCTTGCAACAGTGGTGTCAGTGCGTTAGTAGTATTTAAGTAGTGTAACGAATGTTTGAGATCATTTTCAAAGCACGCGATAAACTNCCTTTCCGACGTAAGCGACAGACGCCCGCAGCAGACTGTCAAGGGCTTGCAACAGTGGTGTCAGTGCGTTAGTAGTATTTAAGTAGTGTAAGGAATGTATGAGATCATTTTCAAAGCACGCGATAAACTACGTAGATGATGAAAGGCGTTAGCCCTCACATTTCAATACTACATAATGATAATTTGGCTACGCGCGGCTAAAGCGAGCCGCATGCATTTAGCCACGCGCGATAGCCGCCAGTCTCTGAATGGTACCTTTACAGATTCTTACGTTTTGTACCGCTTTATCTAAATCATAATATTATTATTTATTATTTTACAAAATTATGTATTTAATATTTTTTTACACTCACATTTCTAAAAAGAGTTTAAGAACAATTTTTCGAAGATCACGAAATAGAAAAGAAAATTTTAAAAGTATCGAAGAGCTACGTTAGACCGTCGTTTTCAGTCGTATAACTAGTTTCAAAAACAATTTAAATGTTTCAGGAACATTCTGAATGATCTACTTGTACCCGTATTTTTCTAACTACATTTACCGTATGTTTCCATATACAGCTGAATTAGTAAATATTTTCAATATAACGTGGCTATCCCACCACCGCAACCTATTAAACAGGAATATAACACTTTGGTACTGGCTGTGGTTACCAAATCGTAATGGTTACGTATGACTACGATGAGTAGAAGTTCACGTTTCGTAGTACGCATTCAGCGACATAGATGGCGCTGTGAGCTTTAAGTACGTGATACAAGAGGTCTATAAAAGTTTTTATTTAAATATTAACTATGTTTATTTCACTTATAACGTTATGTCTTAATATCCTCTAGAGACCTATCTGCGTCTGTAGGATAAATAGTTTTCTGAGGCCTCAGCAATAATTATTTATTCATAGAATGGCCCATTAACGAGCAAGTCCTTGAATCCCTAATATCGCTTACAGTTTTTCTATGAAATAATTCCATTTTTTTCCCTTTGAAAACATTACTTAGGAAAAAGATTGAAGATGAAAATTCAAAGTATGTGTTACCTGCACGATAATAAAATGCCGAGAACTAGGATATTAATTTAAAACTTTTCGTCCAGTTATTTTAAAGTTGGACAGTTGGTGTTATGAACTAATTTGTATGAATTGCGACTTTGAAAGACTTTGGAAAGAACATGAGAAAAATATAAAAATTACGACAGTGTTAATTTCGTCGAAGTATATCAGAAAATAATTTTCAGTCATGTTTTTTAAGAAATAAAGTAATTGCTTTCTCTATTATTTAACAGAATATACTTTTAGAAAATATCTGCATTTATCATTGCTACAAGTATGAACACATCGAACAAATAATATCTTTATGCTGAAGATGTTCTATAAAAATACCCATATCTTGCTAAAGTTTAACACCCCTCTCACGCAAAACTACTATAACCGGCGCACGTCTCCATAAAACAGATCAAAATACTCTCACGTTTTCTATTTGAATGAAAATTTTCCATAACGAAATTTTACTGGAAGTCCTAAGTGAGATGGGAAATTTTGGAATCTACGGTAGGTATCTACAGAAATATTGGACCACTTGTCACGTGTCTGCGACCCATGGGATGGCATCGCCAAATTCGAGCTGGGACCATGGGATTCCATTTGCCTATCTCCTAAAAATTTCAACCAAAAACAATTTTAATACAACATGAAAAGTTGTGTTACGTGTAGTACGTAGTGCACGGTTTATTTGAAATAACAATAAATTGAGGTGTTAGGCAGGGCTTTTTTGTACTGAAAATATGAGGAATGTTGTTTAATGATAGAGTTACTCAAAAACAATAAAATAAGAATGATATGAATTGCCCGTAAGATAAACACTGATTTAATGTGCCTATTTGGTACATGCCTAATTTCAAAGCCATGTGTTGAGATCTGTGATTTATTTGTTACCTTCAGTTTGTTATCTTCAAGGTACACAGTTGTTTACAGTTTATTTTTATTCGTCCTCATAAAATGTCTGGACGTGTTTCCCTATCGTATCTGAACTACCTCGACTATCACTATAACCTTAACACCGAGTTACAAACAATACAGTCTTAAGAATGCGCTCTTATTTTCCACCCATAATTCACGAAGATGCATTTGTATAATGTAAGTGTTCACAATAAAAAGTAAATATACACATAAAATATTTTAGCTGCTCACAAATAACAGGTTTATCTTCATCGTAAACATGAGCTAAAATTTAATGCAAATGGTTATACAGTATACACTTCCGTATTTTTAGGGATTTTATTTCGGCCAAGATTTTGCTTTGCGTTTGCTCCTGTATATTTATGGAGTTTTCCAGGAAGGAACTTTACGTCTTTGGTTGTTTTTCTTGGCTATTTCGAATGTTCTGTGTCCAATTTGGAACATACGTTTTTGGTCAGAAGAGTTTTAATGGCCACAGATAATTTTAGTACCTATTTTGTTTTACTTATTCAGTATGAGGTTATTATCTTTAAAATAAGATTTGTTTTTAAGAGATGTCAGTGTGTAATAAATGTATATTTTATCATTGAGGGCGCATCGGGATGCTTTGAACGGGGGAGAATCCAGACTGAGTTTTATTAGGAAATTCCAGTATTCAATTTTAAGATTAAAGGGAAGGATTGAAGGTCCGTAAATAAATTGTTTTATGCCTATCATTTATGATAAAACCCGAGAAGCAATATACAAACTTTAGTGGAACTAAATTGCTTATGATGCATTCAAACAGGTAATCGTTTTATAGATTGGTAGAATCGAGTGTGATTCTCTTCATTTGAACAATGAATATGAAAAAGACGTGTACACATCAAACCAAGTAGGTCTGCCCAGAATATTTTTATTAAGATTTATAGTGAGACTGTATTACAGTACAGACAATTATTACGTACACTTAACATTATTTCTTAGGTGAGGTTAAAGTATTACTTTTTTTATCAATTGATATTGTCAAATACTGAAGTAATTTGACAGTACTAAACTAGCTATTGAAATACAAATGATCAAAAATGTGTGTTTACATCCACTTCAGTAAATCTGAGGGCGAAACAAAATATTGAGTAAAATCAATAGAAATACTAACGAATATTTTCATTTTCACCAAGTGAAGAACTCCTTATAAAGTTCTAAGAATTTCAACTGAAACAAACACACGACGATGGCACTGTATTCCATCACTTAGTAGACGTTTCTTTGTACAAGCAACACCATGTTATCACAAATAGCTTTATTCCTCTCAATTTTCGCTTTTTTTATTCTAGAAGATAACAAAACGAATTCATTCAAAACTGTAGAGGACCTTAAAAATCAGTACAAAAAGGTGGAGAAAGAGGCTTATAGCCCATCAGATATATGGGTTGGCAAAGCTATGGATTTTGTATACTCAAATAAAACTATAATGAGCCTGATTGCACGAGAGCTGTGGGACGTTGGATCGAGAGCTATCGATAGAATTGTCGAAGTCAATGATAAGAAAAAGGGTAAGTTTTCTAACCTATATTGTTACTAAGTAGTGCTAATAGGTACATGTTGTGTTGTAAAGCTCATAATTTTTACATCGGCCACCAATTAATTAAAGTCGAATTCCCATATTTAGCAAGCAAAAGAATAGGTTCTTTGTACTATATGTAACTTTATGTATATGCTGCGGAATTCAATATTCTATCTATCTCCGGATTAGGATTAGGATTTTGACATTACTTGTATGGGGCTAATGTCAAAATTCTATCTCTAGTGAGCAAATCCAGAGATAGATAAGTTATTGGGAACGGCCGTAGAACGGCCGTTTTTTGTTAACTTATGAAAATTTTGATTTCTGTCTGAATTGTCAGAAAACAGTAACATTTTTCATAGAACTAAGGCTATTAAAAAAAATGGTAGAATTATGAATCAGTCGAATAAAACGTACAATGAAAAAAGTTTTAGTATAACAATCGGCTAAATAACAAAGATTGATACGTATGTTTGCTTGGCACTCTACTGAAAAATACCAAATTTTTACCTCTTGATTTAAATATAACCCACAACTTTAACATTCTCATTGTTTTCAGATTCAGCGTGATTGTGACTTCAGTATTTAATTGACAACTCAGCAAGAAGATAATTATATAGTAGGACAAGAAACTGGTCATTTAACATTATTTTTCGAAAAAATTAAATGATATTTAAAAATTTATTTCTCTTTATTATTCATTCCTACATAACATATTGTAAGTTGCACCATTTAACTACAGTAATAACCGAACTATTTTCTTCAGTGGGCAGCAATTTCACGACTTCAACCTTTATTATTGTGTTAGGAAGAAGACATGATTTTTTTCAATAATTTTACTTTTATAAAGACATACAAGAGAGTTCTGTGTAACCTCAAAACAATTCGTTTTTAATAATTTCACTGTCCTCCTGTAAGTCATAATGGTATTGACTGTTTAACTATTCCATTTATAGTGGTTAATTTAATGTATGTATGTGTGAGTGTATAGCATAACATGATACAACCCTCACGCATCAGTTCCTTCAGAAAGCAGTCTTCGCAGTCGAAATGTAACAAAGCGTAACCAACTCTGAGGTTGGAACCCTAATGTAGCAGATTGCAGCCATACATTATTTATGAAGGGTGTCTCCGCAACTAACATAGCATTTAATAATATATGCTAATTAAATTGTGTGGATAATCATTGCTGCTGATACCTCATATGATACAACCAGCTTTCGCATGTGGTAACTACTGGGCTCACCCGTATAAAAAGAAGCTAACAACCTTTACAGTTTTCCTCGTTAACTATTTTTTTTTTTTCAAATTGGTCCATAGTTCCTGAGATTAGTGCGTTCCAGCAAATAAACCATCCAACGAATAAACTTCAGTTTTATAATATCAGTACCTATAGATTGATATAAAAATAATATTTTGAGCTCATTTTGATTACGATGTGTGAAAAAACAAGGAAAATTATTCACAACAATCTACCCTGATTCAAAAACACAAGAGAAGGATAGAGAGTAATAAAAACGGCGTCTCAACCGATTGTCGACCACGGCGGCTGGTCTCATAAACCAAGACTAGCCAGCCAGCTGCGAGTGACATAATACATTAAAGTGCAAAGCATTTACGCAGATACAAGTGCACTCCCTATTCCTTCATTCTCATGGCCCAATGGGACGGCAATCCAACGCAACCGGTGTGCCATCAGGTGCAGGGCTATATTTACGTGCTCTCCAATGCACGGCTGTATCAACCATCAATTTTCAAAATCGAGCTGCTTTGTGAATGATTGTTAAACCCACATGGCGGTTTTTGCCCGACCTGGGAATCGAACCCGAGACCGTGTGCATAGCTGCTGCGCTTTACGACTGAGTAGTCGTTATGCGAAAAAGTTAGAAAGTAATGTTATTTGTGGTAGTGCTTTACTAAAATCACTTGTGGGTTTCTCCCGCTAGAAAAAAAAACCGTTTTTTTATACTACCTTATGTCTTTCATCATAAACAGTAGTCATTATTAATGAGTTAGTTAACGCAATTTCAAAAGGTTACGAGATTATTTTGTTTTATAAACATTGTGTCTTTTAAGACCTTGCAATTGTACAGGAAAATTATAAAACTAAATATGTCATCTCAATTCGTAAAACAATTAAGATAAGGGCGAGGTAATTAAGGAAAAAATATTAAGAGATAATAATAATATTCGTATTATTGTGAGACTGCTATGCTTCGGAATCGGTTTCAATTCCCGGGTAGGGCCGAATTTGCTGTGGGTTTTAGAAGCTTTCACAAAGCAGCACGGAGACTGGAAGTTGGCGGTGTCACATCCCCGTGCCTGGGAGGGCACGTAAAGCCAGCGTCTCTAAATTCTACTCAGTAGCAGTCGTTGTTACAATGCCCCGTCAGAGGCTGTTAAGAGAATTTGAAAAAACTCTGACACCTGGGATTGTAAAGTAATTAAATGTGGAGCTCACTCGATAACAAGAAGATTGTGATTTCCAGCTGTACATATTACTGTCCAGGCTGATGAGTAGGTAATATTCAGGTTTTGAATTTTACTTAACGACTAGCTTCTGCCAGCGGTTTCACCCGCGTCTCGTGGGAACTACTCGGCGTACCCGGATTAAAAAGTAAGTAAAGTAGCCTATAGCCTTCCTCGATAAATAGGCTATCTAACACTGAAATAATTTTTCAAATCGGATCAGTAGTTCCTGAGATTAGCGCGTTCAAACAAACTCTTCAGCTTTATAATATTAGTATAGATCAGACAATGGTTGATGACAGGTGACAATGAGGGATTATCTAGTGTAAATTAAGGAAATTAAGCTGGTGACCTATCAAGGGTTATTCATGCTGTAACTGACCAGGACTAAAGATTTATTTACACCTATGTAATCCTACTAATAAAGTAAATGCGAAAGTTTGTGAGGATTTTTTGCTCTTTCAAGCAAAAGCTCAAAATTTTCATGAAAACTTCATCAAAATCGGTATTATAAAAACTGAGAATCAGAAAATTTGTGTGTATAGTCAGAAGTCAAATTATATGAGTGTACTGTCTATCTACATACATAGATTTCATCCCTGCTTTTCCCTTCAGTATAAACAGGTTTGATGTTATGTTACACATGCAATAAAGTTGTGGCTGCCAGTTAACCCGACTACTACCCACAGATGTAATGTAACGAGTTTGTGACCACTGCTAGGGTTGACTATATAAGGCTGTATGGGACTATACAGGGCTATATGGGGTTACATCAGTATTTTGCACGAAATGGCAATGACCTACCCTCCGCAATATAATTACAGGTCTGTTTTCGTGAGGTAATAGTTTGAATTACTGGATAATGTGTTTTGGTTATGATATTATCGAATTAGATATCCTAATATAAGTTAATTGAGTCACTTAAGAGTCTATTTGACCAAACTGGACTATTCCTCGAGTTACTATACCAAGGATTAGCTGTTCCACGATCATAATCTCGAGTAAATCAAAAGTAAGTTTTCTATGCAATCTGAAGTATAAAAACAATACGCAAATAGAGGAGTGAACTTTGAACAAGTGTATTATCCGGAAAAATAATATTATTACAATACGGGACGGTGTTTTAGCTAATGTTGTGTCAACTTGTCACAGTCTTCAGTCACATCTGTCAATTCATCATCTGCCTAGCCTTTTCCCAACTATTTTGAGGTCGGCTTCCAGTCTAACCGGACGCAGCTGAGAACCAGTGTTTTACATGGAGTGACTGCCTATCTGACCTCCACAACCCAGTTACCTGGGCAATCTGGCACCCCTTGGTAATGTTACGTAGGTCGGTAAGACAGAATGTTGTTAAAGTAAATACTCGAATCAATTAGTACTTGGTAGAATGTTCTCGACGTGTGATCTAGAAATTTCTA
>NWSH02000050.1:2078643-2094381 GCA_002382865.2 Heliothis virescens | reverse complement strand
CCGAAACTTGGAAGAACTCGTTATGAAAAGATGGTCACCCATCCACGGACCGACCGCGTCAAGCGTTGCTTAACCTTATGATCGATCGATCCGCGCGGCTTTGACTTAGCCACGAGCTCAATTAGACACATCTGTCAATTGCTTATATAACTGCCAGCTGATGATAGTCCACCATGTTGATTAGTGGTAAGTAAAACATAAACATTATTTATTCTTGAGTGAAGAGCTATCTATTCTCGGATAATATCTACAGTTTGGTTGAATCGGCCTTTATTGACTTGATTCTAAATAAATTTTGCCTCAAAGAATCATACTTTACTGTCTTCCCGCATTACACCGCATTGCAAAATTTCTTGCACTTCAAATACAAAATGAAGAAGAAATGAAGTTCTTTCCGATCATTTGTCTAGTGCCGCGTAATACAGACACAGATTCTTCCATAAAGCATATACATGTGGTAGTAACGATTTGTAAACATACATATCGGTCACTTATCTGCTCAGACTGTTGTTAAAGCCTCATAATGACCACTTACATCAACAACAGAACAATGCAAAAAAAAACAAATGAAGGAATAAACAAAACATGACACCATATTCTTCCATTGACATTTTGACCCAGAACTTGTGCACTTGCGCAGTCGTCTCCTAGATAGTTCATGATGTACCTGTTTTTCAAAATTAGAACAGTTTTAGTTTTAGCAGTGTTGGTATTGAAAGGGGACTCAAAAAGGCCAAGTTTGAAGGAAGGCACTTTGCCAGAACCAAGGGACTATAGACCATCAAAATGGTTTGCTAATAGTGCTATGGATATCTGGTATGGGAACAAAAGTATGATTGATGTAATATCCAGGGAGTTTGCTGATGTCATGTTTAAACTGACGGCACGACCAGGTAGGTACTCTGGTTAGAACTAGCTTAAGTCTGTGTTTTTCAGTTGCGTCATAGGATAACTACTTATTATTGTTTTAAAAGTTTCCCATAACATATTACATTTTCATTTAAACTTAGTCATTATACCTTATTATGTAGTGTATTTTGCTTTATAACTATGTAATATACTTGTGATCAAACACAAGGAAAACAAGAAATGCATAGAGAGGACTAATCCTTAGAAAAAATACTAATGTAATTTTGTTTCAGTGCGCTCAGTGCTTCAGAATCGATCACATAATGCAACAAATGCCACGCAAAAGTCGCAAAGTGAACCTTATCATCGAGTCTCTAGAGTCGAAATTAATTTTATCAATGAAGAAAACAAAACCTTTCAAACGATCAAATTGGAGCCCATGAAAGAAGTACGAAACATAACAGTATTCAAAGTTCTCGAACCTTTACTAAAAGTTCCTGATTATTAAATTTTTACAAAATAATTTTAATGTGCTTCAAACCTAGATTCTAGTTCTAGATTCTAGAACATTCTTCACCTTTCTTATACCTTCAACATTCCTTATACCTTCTAGAATCTAGAAGGTATAAGGAATTTGTTATCTAAGTCTTGGGACCAGATAACAAGGGAATAATAAAAGCTCAAGTCCAGTTTCCCGGAGGAAAAACCCAGGAGCAGATTTGTAGTACTTATATAAAGTGATTAATAACATACTTCACCCTCTTGGGTCAGTTCAATGGACTGAGCAGATATAACCTCAAGCTATTCCTGAGAAATGCTGTATGGGAAATCCAAAGACATTGGGGAACCATCCCCAGCAGAGCTGTATCTCATAATTAAGTTTACAAAATGATAATTATAAAATTATTTATAGTAGTGCAAACTTATCAGTATGTTTGTTGTCGATGTACAGACAACAGCAGGTCAACGTATACGAATCTGTCAAATTTTACCAATCAAATATTAACCTACCCGCTGTTGTGATAAGGTTGAAAATCCATTGTAGAAGTTTGACAGATTGTGGTAACTTGATGTGCTGTTGTCTGTACTTATAAAATCAAGAAGTGAATAATTTATATAATAGTTAAAAGACAATCTTTCCTTGTCTGGCGAGCCATTGAATTTTGTATGTGTAATTGTATTTTTTTGTAATAATACAGTTTTACAACATCTTTTTTTAGATTAGAATTAAACTTTCATAACTAAGTTCTTTTTTATTATTTCATGTTTACTGCGTAGTTATATAAGTTTTATAGATGGTTGTGGGTATTCAACATAACTCGTTCAACATAATTGCTACGTACGGGACCTTCTACCTTCGCTATATAAAATAAAAACAAAATAACTACATAGTTTAAAGCCGATCCACAGGGTTATTTTGGTCCCAGTACTCTGAGAGCCGCGCAAGATGTCTCGTTTTGCAGTGTTTTTGACCATCCTAATCCTGAGTTATACTTTTGCGGCCCCAGGTATGTATTTTATCCTTGAATAATCGATTGACCATATTATAAAGACTTGATCATGTTATAAAGGTCGATGAACTTTTTGTACCATATAACATCAGTATTTGGAAGGCTACTGACATTTTATTGCAAGTACAGTTAAATTATCGACCGCAGACCGTTATTGTATACAGGTAAAACTCTTTAAAGTGATTCATCATAAAGAGACTAAATAAAAAGATAATTTATCAGATACTAAACTATACCTATACATTGAATTGATCGAACGATGCACGTTTGTTGTTTTTTAAAAAAGGTGCGTCGAATCTTTAACAACATAAAGGCGGATACAATTTTAATTTTAATCAATTGTTAAAATCCACTACAGGATGGATTCACAAACGAACAAAAATACTTTTTATCCACCTTTATAATCATGATGAAGGTTTGGCAGTAAATGACACCGTCAATTATTTGTCAATTTTTAGTAAGCCGTTATGGTCATGACAATTTATTTAAAATACTTATTTTGTATAGTTTTTGAACAGATTAATTATAAAAAATCTCATGACCATAATTTTTATTTAGGTACATAGAAAGTGCGAGCTTTTAACTAAGCTTTCGTTGACCACCTTTCTGTCTACAATGTTAATTAGACGTTTAACTTTTTCATAGAATACTAGTATTTTCGCATTGCTTGCCATTTGTGTGATTTTTATTCCACTTGCATTAAAGTATAAAGTCACTTATGAATCTACCAAAGCTCTGAATTTTTCGTAATGGACTCGGTCTAAGCAAATAAGTGAGCATTATTTTAATTGTTTTGTTTAAAGTCCTATGATACTATTGTACATTCATCGATAAAATTAACACATGCATGCGATGTGCAAATACGAAACACATTGTTCAGTTCAAATTTACTTCTCTTTGACTTTTCATTTACAGCATAAATTCAATTAAAGCAATACAAACGTTTTCGAATAATATTAAAATTAATAAAAGGTTTATCAGGCAAATTCAACCGCAAAGATTCTAATAAAAGTACCGACAGTTATTGTCTTAAAACAATAGAGCATCGTGCAATGACATGCTTGTTTGAAAGGAAAATATTTCTTGGAACAATTTACCGCAATCCTGATACATATATGGAAATATATAGAAGACAAATGGGTGTAATTAAATACGATCCGATATTTCCTTTCGATTACCAAGAACTTGACTTCATAATATGACTCATAACTACTGACCATTGAACATTTGATGATCTCCCATTAGAATTAGCGTGTGGGTGATGACATATGAGGAAAATCACTTCGTTTCGATGGAATTAACGGTACCGATAGATTTCCTAATAAATATCGCGGTAGGTACCTTAAAAGTTTGTAATTTGGGTAAGTTGACCTGCTCGCGTCTGTACTGTACTCGGCAATATTTTTAAAGTATAATGTTTTTTTGATCTTATCTAGCTCTCAAGTTATATTACGAAAGATTGCATAATAAAATTCGTCTTCAGTGTGAATTGACCCGTTGAACAAGATGAAGCGTTTTGTTGTATTCTTGGCTATTGTTCTTCTTGCTGTGACCTGTGCTGCTCCAGGTACGTGATCTTATTTTTTTATTAAAGATATAGTAATATATTTATCCATACTAACTAATATTATAAAGCTGAAGAGTTTTGCGCGTTTAAGAGCTAATTNGACCCGTTGAACAAGATGAAGCGTTTTGTTGTATTCTTGGCTATTGTTCTTCTTGCTGTGACCTGTGCTGCTCCAGGTACGTTATCTTATTTTTTTATTAAAGATATAGTAATATATTTATCCATACTAACTAATATTATAAAGCTGAAGAGTTTTGCGCGTTTAAGAGCTAATTTCAGGAACTACTGGTCCGATTTGAAAAATTCTTTCAGTGTCAGATAGCCCATTTATCGAGGCAGGCTACTTTTTATCCGGGTGCACCGATTAGATCCCACGGGACGCGGGTGAAACTGCTGGCGGTAGCTAGTATTTGAATAACCTGACAATAAGAATCCTTACTTATACCTACTAATACCACAAATACGATAGTTTATTATTCTTTCACGCAAAAAATTCTATCTCCCTTCTTTCTACTGAATAAGAATTTTAATTATTAATTTTTGCTTAAATAAAAGCCAATATTTATGTTAATTATTATCTGGCCGAGCCAAATATTTTAAAGATAATGCGTAATTACATAAACAGTATTATAATTGCTTGAATATTTTTTGTTCTATACAGATACAAAAGGCGATATTATGTAAAGAAATTATCTTTTAAGGTTATCAAGAAATTATTTTGAGACGTTCCTTTATCAAAAACGAAGAAAAAAAGATGCATTTTAATATGAGGAAAAACATTACGGACGTTAGTTGTGTGGAATTTTTTATTTAACAAGTAAAGGGCATTCACATTTTTTGTTACCTATAGATATTTAATCTCACCAAAGCGTTTGCTTTACTTGTGTATTCAATTGTATATGCACATTTTTTATGTTTGCGTAACCTTAAGCATCTCGCACATCACAAACTCAAAGTCAACATTTTTTACTTCAAATAGGCCTATAAAAGCTCTTATGAAACGTCAAGCTAGTTGCACGGTTCAAAGAGAAGGTGGGTCTCATGGAGAAGAATCGGTAAAAACAGGTGTTTATAATAGTTTTCTTACAGTAGTTTCTGTGATAGAAACGCAGCCTATGACCGCTTAGTAGTGGCTGAGTTGACGAGTCATACAAAGACAATATGCATGTATATTTACACAAGTATGTTTTATGGCTCACACGCTTTCGTGAATTAAGCCATTTTTACTATTATTATCAATAAAAAATATACTTATCTTTACTTATATAATAAAGAGGAAAGAAGTCTTTGTTTGTTTGTACTCTAAAAGCTCCGAAACTAGTGAATCATTTTGAACAAAAAAAAACTTCACTGTTGGATTCGCCTTAAGCAAAATATGCTATAGTTTGTCCTGGTAAGGAAGGAAGTTCACCTGGTACCCGAGTAAAACCGTGGAAAAATAATAGTTTCATTTAAAAAAATAAGCCATTTTCAGGTACAAATAGAGGAAATGTGTATGCAGCGGGAGGAAGTTCAGCTTCTGGCGTTATCGAAGGTTCCGCATTTGGTAGTGGCGCATTTTCCGCTGGAGGCAGCTCGTCAAAGTAAGGCAATTTAATAAAGAATAGAAAGACATTACCTTTTTAATAAAAATTCAAAATTGATTTTATTTGTGTGTCTCTTGCTACGATTTTTCATCATTAAAGTAAATATATACCTATCATATTCCCTACTAACCACGCATTTTTTATAAAAACCAAGGTATCTCACCTAGTCAAAAATCTATTTTATAATGAACCTGGGACCCACGATGCTTTGTCGTACTTATATCAACAATCCACGTGTGATCAGTCATGAGGTTAAGCAACCCTTTGCGCAAACGGTTCGTGGATGGGTGACCATCTTGGCATGATGGGTTATTCCGTGATGCGTAAGGCACGATAAGTGGTGGGTCCCGGCTGTCATTTGAACATCTTTGGCAGTTGTTACGTGTAGTCGGAAGACAGAAAGTCTAGCAACCAGTCTTACCCAGGCGTATCGGGTTGCCAGGGTAACTGGGTTATGGAGATCAGATAGGCAGTCGCTCCATGTAAAGCACTGATTCTCAGCTCCATCTGGTTGGACAAAAAGCCGACCACTACGTAGTTAGGAAAAGGCTAGGCAGATTAATTTTATTTATTTTTTATTTCAGTTGCGGTTTGCTCCAAAAGGCAATTTCGATATTGTGGAATGTTTGTCCGCAATGAAAGAAATAACTTCAAAAAGCAGCAATGATGCGACAAAACTAATCTTTAAGTTCATTCACATTAAAACAACATACAAGTGCAACCATAGCATTTTAACTACAAAATAAGTAACGAATGTACATCAGCACTGATATTATAATTAATTAAATTATTATAAACATTACTGCAATTAATTTCATTTTCTGCTTCATAAAAACCACCTATTTTATATGTTATATCTTAATGTACAGGCGCCAGTACATCAACCTACCTCAATCTGTCAGATAACCTCAATGGATTTTCAACCTTATCACAATAGAGGAAAGTTATTTTTTGGGTAAAGCTGTCGTATGTACCATGCTCATCGTAATATTCCTTCCCTTCTGAAAGCTGTCAGACATAAGTGGGATCGGAACAGCTTTAGTAGCTTCAGATAGGCTTACAGCTCTGTACCTACTATTGGCCGTCTTTGACCATCGGTTGAACTAAAAACTATACTAGTTTATGATCATGGTCATGATGGTGATGGGTGTATTATTTTTGATAAGTAAAATACTGTAATCTTCAAAAACCAATGACAAAGTAAATATTTACAATTCTCCTAAAATTATCATCTTCTATGCAGATGTTATAACCCCAACTATGTAGGTTAGACTTACATAATAACATTACATAAATACCAATACGATATATTTTCAACATACATGTATATACGAAGTTAAATGTACATATTACATTCTTATCAATCAGTAATTTGTTATAAATACCAAAGGAAGATACATGTAACCTCAGTCTGATTTCACGCGTTGAACAAGATGAAGTGTTTCACGGTATTTTTGGTTGTTGTGTTTCTTGCTGCATTTACATACGCTGCCCCAGGTACGTTTCTTGAAACTTTAGAAACGAAATAAACTGTTTTAAAATGCTGGTATGCATTATTAAACCACGGCGTAAAACAAGTTTGATAAAAGATAGAATAATTTAGATAGAGTGACTAGGTACAAAGTATAAGATATTTTTTTTTTAAATAAAATTCCTGTTACAGAATTACCAATGACTTAGAAGGACAATTTAATACACATTCCTTACAGTTGAAGGTTCCTTGACTTTTTTAGTGTTTGGGTAATTTAGGTTTCCTCCCATTGGTCTCGTGCACTTGCCACAGAGAAGTACGATAGTAAAAGGTATAGAAAATACTTTTGTAAACAATAAAGTATTCCTTGTAGACACTTTTGCGGTACACGTAATTGTCATTATTTGCGTAGAAATATGGTGTACAATATTATTATGACAAGAGAAAAGCGAGTTAAATGATTGAGCTCAAAGTTTTGCAGTATATTAGAATGGCTAATGGATCTGTTAGTTATATTTCTATTTCTCACTGTTACCAGCACTGTTGCGTTCGGAAACGCCACACCACCGTACGTGAGAGATGTATCCTGATTACTAGGAATTGGGGACTACCGAATAGAGTAGTATACGGCAATTTATAATCATTTAAACTGTTATCCCAGGACTTTTCATGCTCTCAAGCTGTAACTCACAGCGGGAAAGGTCATCTGATGATTTCCCATGGACGAAGAAAGAAAGGGAGCCTCGTAGAATTATTTTGCCCACTGAGTAAGGTAATTAATCTAGAATTTTCTTTTCCAGCAACCAATCATGGAAATATTGGGGCATCAGGTGGCGCGGTCGCTTCTGGAGTGGTAGAAGGTTCATCTTTCGGCAACGGTGCATTTTCCTCAGGAGGAAGCTCGTCAAGGTAAGGAGAACTATCCTCATAGGTATTATAAAACTGTAGAGGTTCAAAGTCAAAGGCAAGTCAAGATTTTTTATTTCAAATAGACTTAGTACAGGATCTTATGAAAAATCAAGCCAGGTGCACGGTTCCAAGGAGTGGGTCTCATGGAGATGAACTGGCAAGAAACTCCATGAATGATCTTTTGAAAAAGTTGGTTTCTTTGACCGTGCATCTCAGAGAATGCTGGATTGATTTCTTTTTTTTTTAATGTTAATGAGAATATTTTTTAATGAGACATTAAATGCCTGGCATAGTGCTGAACTGGGCGTTTATAGCACATACCTTCCTATTTTTTGCTATGCTGATTTTCCCTTTTTTGTGTCAATATATTTTTTCTTTCTTTCTAATTCAAATTTTTTTTTTCAGTTGCGGTTTGTTACAAAAAGTGATTTCTGTAGTTTGGAACGTGTGTTAGTAATAAGAGACCCGATTCAATGGCCGAAGAAAATGAAGAGATTAATATTCTGTAGACTGTTCATAAATATATAAGAATTATTATAATTATAAAGTATTCCATAAAATATACAATTAATTTAAGGTGCAAGTAATGTATGAAATATAAAATAATAAATTATTATTCTTGTAACTGAAGTGTCTTTCATTTCCTACTGAATAAAGAGTACATGTGTGGTGGTTTGATTTATTTTAAAGTTTCAAAAGAAACTTTTATTTTACATCAAAATTGTTACTTTTGATTGTAAAATAAAAGTGGCGCGACGCGGCGAAAACCGACGAAAAAAGCTAGTATGTGTATAGTCTTTTTAACACACAATAAGCATCTAATCCAGCACACGCAATTAAACTGAGCTTGCACTATGAGTACTAGATAACTAATAAACTGACTTATCTACTTTTCTTTTGTAAATAAATACACAGAATAAATTAAATAAGTACAAATGTTTATACAAACCAACGATGACATGTGCGGGAATCGAACCCGCGACCTCTTGCCTGGCAGGCAGAAATAAAAACTATCTACTACGCCCTGCGGTCGTCTCTTTGTTAGGTAGTTATAGTGTGTTTATATTATGAGTTACGAGTACTACAGCCTCAGTGCTGTGAGATTACTCGAACAAGATGAAGTGTATTGTGGTATTCTTTGCAATCTTGCTTTTTGCGTTTAATTGCGATTCTCAAGGTATGTTAATTTTATTATTAACTTATTATAATATTCAAATTGAACGCCTTCTCAGGCTAGTGGTCTTTAAGCGTGACTGCTGTGCACGAGGACTCAGTATCAATGTTCGGTCCTCCACATTGTGGGTTTTAAGTAGATTTCTAATAAGCCTAGAGTCTGAAAGTTAGTGATGTATCCTGCATTATACAGCATGTAAAAGCATGTTCAGTCTAAATGCTATTACAATATTATACAAATTCTACGTACAATTTGTGTAATCCTCTAGTGACTATATACTAACAAAGAGTATTCATGCGAAAAAATAATAACAGCGTGCAGACCGATTATACGGCGGCTGTACGCTCTAAGCAGACCAGCCAGCTACGTAGGACATAATATTGTAGTGCAGACTAGGTACACCATCATAGTCCATGTCATCAATTAATATGCAATCCGACACGACTAGAGAGAGATCTGACGCAGAACCAACATTCACGTACTCTCGAATGTACGGCAAAGGTAAAGGCAAAGCTTTTTATGTAAAATAGATAGTGGGACAATTCAATGTATTGTAATGGCGTCTTAGCCGATTATCGGCTACGGCGGCTGTTCTCATATAAGGAGATCAGCCAACTGCGCGGGACATATTATTAATTTGACATTGATTACTGCCTAGTTGATAAGTATGACTAAAATTAACGTACATAGTAATGTATTTTGTGTATATAGTAAACTATATATAATAACTGACAACCAGTCATACCAAGGAATTTCTGGTTGCCCGGGTTACTGGGTTGTGGAAGTCCGATAGGCAGTCGCTCGGTGTAAAACACTGGTACTCAGCTGCATCTGGTTAGACTGGAAGCCGACCCTAACATAGTAGGGAAAAAGCTAGGCAGATAATGATGACTCAAACAGATATTATCTGATACAAATCATGCAGGGTCATGACTATCTTGTTTATTTTATACGATAAAGGTGATTTGTAAATTAAATGAGATTTTTACATGATGATACATGTGGTCTTGTAATGGATCAAAGGTACACACTGTGTTATTTTCCAATAGTTTTTGTCTCAAAGATTGTAAATTGGGTAGGTATAGGAAAAAAAAACCGGCCAAGGGTTCCGTACCCCATCCCCCATATTTTTTTTTTCATTTTTAGTATTTGTTGTTGTAGCGGCAACAACATATACATCATTTGTGAAAATTTCAGCTTTCTAGCTATCACGGTTAGTGAGATACAGCGTGGAGACAGACAGACAGACAGACAACGAAGTCTTAGTAATAGGGTCCCGTTTTACCCTTTGGGTACGGAACCCTAAAAAACTACATGAAAGGAAAACTTTTTAAATATAAATCTTTATTTTTTCAGCGAATAACTTTCGACCTGTAGTCTCAAACAATGGCAGTGTCGCTGCAGGATCTCTGCAAGGCAACACATTTGGCAGTGGATCGTTCACTGTAGTGAAGCCCGAACCTAGAAAGTAATAATTTATTTGATAGATCTATACTTATCTATATACTTATAATAAATTTGTAGAGAGGTTAATTCTGAGATGGTTATAGTATACTTTTCATCACGCTACCATCAATAGGAGCAGAGCAGTGAAGGGAAACATCTTTGGTTATGACGACCCGTTATCGCTGGCATAAGCGACATGATCCGCGAACGAAGTCGCTGGCAGAAGCTAGTATCTTAATAAGAAAAAAATATATATATTGTTGTTTGCACGATAAATGCTCCAAAACTATTGAATCAATTTGAAATGTTTTGGTAATTTATAAGTCTCTTTGCACTTAACGATCCTGTTTTGTTTTTATTTCAGATGCGCTTACTTCCAAAAGTTTCTCAAGGACAAGGGGTGGAATGTGGATTGCGAGTAATAACAAGGGGAATATTTTGATGTTTGTAAATTAACTAACAAGTGTCTACTGGTGTACTAATTTTAATTTTGTCGACGACGTTTTTTATTTGGATCAAATAAAGAAATTCTGAAAAATTGTTTTCATTCTTTTTTCTATTTAAATAGTTTTCTAAAATATTCTTATACACATTTTAGGGATTCAAATCGTATAAGGTAAAGGCAGCTGAAAATGTATCATCGTTATAAAGAGCGCTAGTAGCATAAAGTTAAAACGGTTAAAACCTCTTGATTTACACATATAAGAATCATAACGAGTTCTCTGTTTTGGAAGGAATGATAAACTGATGGGTTCTGGCTGTCATTTGACCATCTTTGGCAGTTATTACGGATAGTCAGAAGCCAGAAAGTCTGACCACCAGTCTTTCCAATGGGTATCGGGTTGCTCGGGTAACTGAATTGTGCAGGTCAGATAGTCAGTCGCTACATGTAAAATACTGGTTCTCAGCTGCATCTGGTTAGACTGGAAGCCGACCCCAACATAGTTGGAAAAAGGCTAGGCAGATGATTTGCCCATATAAGATAGAGTTTTTGATTTAATTACTCTGGTATACAACAGGCTCCTGAAAGAACATGGTGAGTTTTTGGTTACCAAAAGCCTGGTTCTCCCTGACGCAGCGAGTGGGGTTATATATGGTAACTTCTCACAAAAAATAGAGATGTCTTATAATCTATATCACCCAATCGCCGTCCACTGCTGAACGTAGGCCCTCCCGTAACAAACAGTGGGGAAAAACATGTTTGTTTATTTCAACAACCATGCCAGTATTGCCAGTGTTGGAAAGCCCGCATCCCTGGCACTTTCTTTAAATCGTACCCCAACGTGCAGCAGGTCGTCCTACTACAATTTGTCTGACCAAACGTGATTCCCACTCTAAAACGTGCCTGCTTCATCTGTAATGTAATAAGAGGACTTGATTCCACTTCAATTTTGTCGATGGAAAACCATCAGATGACCCCTCCCGCTGTGAGTGACAGCATGTGTTAGTGTCAGACTTTTACTGAGTACCCCTGCGGGGCCCACTAGGGTCAGAGCCCGTCGGGGCTGCGGGTTGTTCGAAAGAGTTACCGCGGCCCTGGCACACAAAGGGCTCCCGAAGGAACACGGTGGGTTTTAGTCAGTAAAAGTCTGACACTCCCTTGGGAGGGGTCATACTGATGATTTCCCATCGATATAAAAAAAAAGACTTACTAAACTGTACCTGAGCCGCGGTAACTCTTCCGAATAATCCCGTAACCAAAGCAATTTCCTGACGCGGGTTCAATTCCCGCTCAAGACCAGTGCTCTATCGCCAGGTTCTATGTTTATGCATGTGTAATGTGGTCTTTAAATGTACTCAATGATAACACAACATAAACCAAAAGTGTACAAAACAAACTGTCGGCCAGTTTCACAAGTTTCAGATAGAGTTCTAGATAGCTATCTGACAGATCAAGTCATATAAAAGTAATCAAAATTAAGAACACGGCACGATCTTTATCGTACGATATTAGGTCTTTATTTAAGCCGCGCGAATCGATCGAGTTTCGAAAGGCACGATAAACTGGTGGGTCCCGGCTGTCATTTGAACATCTTCGGCAGTCGTTACTGTCTGACAACCAGTCTTACAAGGGGTGCCTAGGTTGCCGGGTAAACTGGTTGTGGAGGTCGACAGGCTATGTAAAACACTGGTTCTGAGCTGCATCCGGTTAGACTGGAAGCCGACCCCAACGTAGTTGGGAAAAGGCTAGACAGATGATATCTGTCAGATAGCTATCTATAACTTTATCTGGAACCAGCAAAACTAGCGCTAGGTATGCTAAATCGTACTAATGACCTTTTTATGAAATCTGTGGTTATCATGAGACCAACAAAATATTTTAGTAAACTTAACCCGGAGATAACGGTGTCAGTTATATCTAGGTATCTACCGCCGGGTTTTTCGACATGCAGAAATATTGAAAACAAAGTGTGTGTTGAGCAAATTAACAAAATATCAACATAACAGTATTGAATGACGATGAATTTCTGTAAAGAGTATTTTTTTCCTGTTATAATAAAAAAAAATATTAAGGGATCCCTCTAAATATTTTTTTTACATACCATACAATAAACGTGTGAACCCGCAAATTATAACTTTGTTATTAATATATTTGTATGGAAAACAAAGTAATTTTGCTGGCGAAAAATTTTTTACCTTTGCTAGTTGTAGGTAACAGGTATGTTCATTAGGGTTCCGTACCCAAAGGGTAAAACGGGACCCTATTACTAAGACTTCGTTGTCTGTCTGTCTCTCTGTCTGTCTGTCTGTCTGTCTATCTCCACGCTGTATCTCACTAACCGTGTTAGCTAGAAAGTTGAAATTTTCACAAATGATGTATTTCTGTTGCCGCTATAACAACAAATACTAAAATTAAAAAAAAAAATAAGGGGGATGGGGTACGGAACCCTTTATGTGCGAGTCCAACTCGCACTTTGCCGGTTTTTTAACATAGAATACAAGACTTTTTAATGCGTGCTCTGTGGTCGTAAGATGT
Source organism: Heliothis virescens (assembly GCA_002382865.2). Classification (NCBI taxonomy): domain Eukaryota; kingdom Metazoa; phylum Arthropoda; class Insecta; order Lepidoptera; family Noctuidae; genus Heliothis; species Heliothis virescens. Next base: position 2,080,891 of record NWSH02000050.1, on the reverse strand, counting down.
AGACTACCAATTAAAACAAATAAGTAAACTGACTTATTTACAACAACATATAAAGATAGCCCGTACTGAAATCGTACGAGCACTTACTGATATCTATATCGTAATTTATACAACGTTGCCAGCTTCTTCCAGCGGTTTCATCCGCGTCCTGTGGGAACTACTTCGTGCACTCGGATAAACAATAGCCAATAGCCTTCCTCGATAAACAGGCTATTTAATACTGAAAGAGTTTTTCAAATCGGATCAGTAGTACCTGAAATTAGCGCGTTCAAACAAACAAACAAACCATTCACTTTATATTATTAGTGTAGAATGAACCAAGAATAAACCTATAAATAGGGCACAGATCCATATGCGTTAGTGTTGTGAGAACAGTCCAAAAAGATGAAAGGCTTTGTGCTATTCCTGGTTATCGTACTTTTAACGTTTTCATACACTACCTCAGGTAAGTCCTTATAATAGTCCTTAATAAATCTATAACTGTTATAAGTTATACTTAGAGAGTGCTTCCACTGCCGGCGCCTGCTACTAAAAGTATCAGTATTTGGAACCGGTGGTAAGTATTTTGCCAGCAGAAAAAAATCAAAAGAACGGCTGCCGATGCCGGCACTCAAAATGGGGACCGGCGACAATATGCCAAGCTCCTGGGTTATTGCCCAGAAGTAGACACCCCAATTCATGGGCTTAAGTTAATACTTGTCTTGAGTTGTTTCAAAAGAGCGCCGGCAGCGGCGGCACTCTCTCATACTTAAAGCAGATCACCAAGAAAACACCATTTAATTTCGAAAATTAAATCGAAAAAATGTTAAAATGCATTATTATTTAATAATATTTAATATTTAATAATGGCTTGTGTTTAAACGCCATCCAAAAAAGTACCTATTTTACCACCAAAAAATTCGAAATTGTTACCAAAATGGATAAATGGTCACCAAATAACGTTTCCTAAAATATTCTGAATTGAACCCATATTATCGCATTATTGACTGCTATAAAAATATATGGACGCCTTTAAAATACACTTGAGACCAAATATTGTATATTGTCACCACTTAGGTGTTACCAATTATGTTATACCAGGAGTCCTAATTTGGTAATTTTGGATGGCTAAAAAAACCAACGAACCCTAGAATATTTCCTGAATACCAATTAATATACTGGAGTTCCCAAATGTACGTCACTTATTTATTGTTATATGAAGTTCACTAAATATACTGGGGTTCCCAAAGAAACGTTATTTGTTTAGGATGGGCGTATCTATGCTAAGAGCCCTGCAACGCAGTGCAGAGCAGATTTTGTAAAGTTTGGAATGTCATTGAGGTATATTCAGGTTGATTGTGAACTTTCAGTTTTTTGCAGCAGGCATGATTTCTGCCACGGCTCCGGCGCTGCGGGGCTCCGGCGGTCCCACGCGAGTTTATCGTCGCAGATAGGTTTAACGCTCACCTGCTCCTCAACTCGCCGCCCGCCTCGCCCCTCCGCGCCTACGCGATTTTGAATTACACTCTAGGGGTAGGGCAGACAAGNAGCAATGGCGGTATAACCACACTCCCGGCCGGGCAACCGGTCGGAGGAGGCTACAGCGAGCCTTGGGGCCTAAATAACTCCAAAAATGTCTGGTGTGGAAGGCAACGGGAAACCACCACACTATTTTCCCAAGAAAGCCATTATGGAAGTTTTGAAAAGATCACGATCGCCATGCGAGCCGCTTAGCAACCGGCGCCGCGCTGCGTCCGGGGCGCGCGGTGGGAAATGGACTACCGGCCATGAGGCAGTGGGAAACCAGGCCCCCCATGGAAACTCTGTTACTGGAATCGCTATAAAACTACGGACAACCCAGAAGATAGGAACATGGAATGTCCGGGGACTTCTGGATCCTGGGAAACTGACAATCTTGGAACGTGAGATTACTAGATGTGGTATGTACATCTGTGGATTAAGCGAGACCCATTGGAGAAATAGCGGTCATTTATCTACTGACAGTCATGTAATGTATTTCTCCGGGAACGAGAGCAGCAGCCGTAATGGAGTAGCGTTCCTCATTCCCAAGCACCAAAACAACTGTGTAATGGGTTACGAATAGGGATTGCAATCCGGTACCATTTTCAATCACGCCGGATTAGCAAATGTGCTGAAGGGTATATGTACTTGGCCCTCACTTTCGGCATGACGGGTCNAGGTGACCATTAGGGATTGCAATCCGGTATCATTTTCAATCCGGCCGGATCCGGCCGGATTGGCGTGAATC
>NWSH02000050.1:2024481-2054515 GCA_002382865.2 Heliothis virescens | reverse complement strand
TTTTGTAAGATATTTTTTATAATGTAAACAATAATATAAAATAAACGATAAGCAGTAACTTAGACGTCTTTTATTACCTATACATTAATACCTACACTATTTTGATAACATAAGGTAAAGATGACCAAATTAAGCATAATTTTTTCCTTATACTGTATAACAAAGAAAACATAAAACTATACCGGATCAAAAAGTAGAATAATAGATTCAGTTTTCTAACAGTCTTTCACACTGGCGGAGTTTTGTCGCGCATGTAGTGTATAAGTGCCATACATTTCGAGCGGAAAAGTATATTTTGTACTTGTAGATGTCAATTGTGTCGCTCGTATAAGCACGACACCACCTGTAAAAGCCTAGCGATAAATCCACTAATGTAAAAGCACTATAAACATTTCCGAGCTCTCCGTTGCATTTCGTGCACATGCGTTCTGTTAATGGATCTATTAATCCAAATATCATCATCATCAGCATTGTTCACTGTACAGACCTCTTCTTATACAAAACAGGAACGAGCGCCAATCACCACGCTTGCTCATTCGTCATTTTAGACTTTAAAGTCCAGGATTTTTAAGATATTTTCCTTCACATTTACTCAGTCGTTGGTATCATATAGGGCACCATACTAGAGAAGAACAAAGTTTAGAAAAGTTCCATTGGTATTTGACTTAGGAATCGAATCCGCACACTCGTAAATGAGAGGCATATGCTTTAACTACTAGAACACCACAAATCTTTTTCTTTTTGTGACGGGGGGAATCCTCATGGAGATTCACCCCCACAGGAGCGTTCCGGACTTTTACCGGCTGAAACCGATGAACCTTGATGTCTCTCCTCACACGTGTGCGCGGGGCCGCGAGAATCCAAATTCTTCCTCAGCCCCATACTAGAGCTAGTCCACCTAAATTGGGCCTCATCTCCTACACGTGGTAGTGACGTGTTGACCTACCCTGTGCATTAGTAAATATATGTTGTTGAAATACCATATCAATAAATCTGTCATTACTATTTATGAACACCTGTCTGTCAAGCGTGTCATTATTATTTTCCTATAAACTCCGTCATGCGATAGCTTATTTATTTAATTAATATGGGTAATTAATACAACAAACACAGGTAGGAAAACATGTTGCACTACTGGTCAAGCCGTTTACGCATGATACGATGACCATAAGGAACAGACAAGTATTAATATAAACAACAGATTTATTGATAAGGCAAATCAACAACATAAATGTATTTACCTACTAAGAAGATTAGTGACATCATACTTTACGTATAGTTTTGCAGACAAGTAGGTATAAGAACGACAGCTGCATCGTTGGTCTAGTTGTCGCGTAGCCGACTGCTGTGCACGTGGTCTCGGATTTGATTCTCAGGTCGGACCGAAACCACTTTGTGAGTTTTAGAGACTTACTGATACACTTGTGTATCGGAGAGCACGTTAATGTCGGTCATGCGCATGATCTCTCTCCGGTCGTGTTGGATTGCTGATTTCCTTGTATGAGAACAATCGTCTAGGATGCCATTATTATAAGAGTGACAGAAGGCAAGGATTCGAAAAAAATAAAATGTTAAGTATTTAGGACGAGGTTCAATTTATTTATTATGATAGTTGCTACCAGTTGCCATTAGTTTCTGCCAATTGCTACCCTCGTGGTTTTGAAAACAATTTTGAGCGAAAGGTTAGAGCAATTCTGATAGCATATCACATTATCCCGTCACGTGGAAAGAAACTGACCAAGAGAATTTCATTTTAGAGATTTCATAAATAAAAAAATATGAATGAATTGACTTTTGTATGCCTCCAGAAAATAATTTGCAAGTTTTGAATTAAATACCAAATAGTACTAAAGAAGGCGCTGTCATAAACTAGCTTGTATGTTTTTTTGGAGACAATAAAAACTCAGGGACTGAAATAATAGTTTATTTTATATTCTAGTTTAACATTATCTTAGAATATACTCGTATGTTTCTTTCAATCGCTTCCAGTTTTTTTGGTCATTCAACTAGGAGTCCTAACTGACATACATTCAGCAACCAGTAAGTATCACTTGCAATAGACCACACGATCTGAAATAAAAACAATATATAATTAAAAAAGATTCTTATTCTCATTCATCAGCCTTTGTGCCACTAACTAGCTTCCACCAGCTGTTTCACTCGCATCCCGTGCAAACTACTCCACGCACCCTAATCTAGGCTATTTAAAACTGAAAGAATTTTTCATATCGGACCAGTAGTTACTGAGATTAGCGCGTTCAAACAAACAAACTCTTCAGCTTTATAACATTAGTATAGATATGATTACAAAGGTTAAGAAGTGTATTTCACTATGTCTTGTCTGTTAATCCGATTTGTACACGTGGGTGTGCGGGTTTGAATCCAATTCAGGCAAGTACCAATGTTACTTTTGTTAGTTTATTTTGGACACCAATGACGGATTAAAGGTGACGGAAAACATCTCCAGAAAATCTGAAGTATCAAGTCTGAAATTTTCAACCCGCAATGAGCAAGCACGGTGATAAACGCTCAATCCTTCTCTGTGTGAGAGGCCTGTGCTGAGCAGTGGGACAATAAAAAGGCCGAAAATAAGGTTTGCACACTAAGTCAGCTTTGGAACGTCGGGACATTGTTTTGAACGTGCATACTCGACTACTGAACGTATGGATTTCTCTCTAGGTGTACATGTAGCAGCATTTAGAGTGTGCAGTTGAGCAGCGTGATCTGTGTTTTAGCGTTTTGACGAGCGTTTACAACCAATAACAATAGATTTAGGTTTTGGAACATTCTGACTCCAGTCTAAACAATTCATTTTTCTTGTTCATAATATCGTTTCTTGATGTGATGATATTGTTTAAATAGGGTCAAATTTGGTCTTGATATTTAGACGGCTCGCTCGCCTGCACACTCTAATGAAAACTAGCAGCGTGCATGCTGAACGCTACGATCCACACTCAAACACTCCGCTGTTCCGAATTTCTTTTACAGAAGAGGTTTGTATATAAAATTAACCCTGGAGTGGTCGCGTGGACTACATATGTAATCCACCTCAAGAAAATCGCTAATTTCTAAAAATCTATTTGCGTTAGCTTGTGGCGCCTCCAGGTACTTTCAAATGAATGATTGAGCGATGCACTCCGTGCAGCTCAAGAGTAGGACTCAAGCGGTTGTGTTACAGGAGGCCAGTAAAGTGCGTGGACTACAACTGTAATCCGCGCGACCAATTACGTGAGTATTTTTTTTTACATTGAATTATTATATTTTCGTTTATTTTAGATAAATAATATTTCATTTTGTTTTGTTTCGTTATATTATTGTAATATGATGTTAGTTTTTAAGAAAAAAATGGACAATACACGTGCAATGACCANCGACCAATTACGTGAGTATTTTTTTTTACATTGAATTATTATATTTTCGTTTATTTTAGATAAATAATATTTCATTTTGTTTTGTTTCGTTATATTATTGTAATATGATGTTAGTTTTTAAGAAAAAAATGGACAATACACGTGCAATGACCAATTGAATCATGGCTGGCTGGAGACGGTGTTTGGAATGATGTTTATGAAGCTGAATCGAGCTCCGACGAAGAAGTTGATGAAATGGATGGATAAGACTACTAGCGCAGAAGAGACTGTAAAAAAACGTTGCCAAGGACTCTCACAACCAAAATAAAAGATTTTCTCGGTATTACGTATGAAGAAACTCAACCTACTACCTCGGAAAGTACATCGAGCGCCATTGCTACGACTGTCGAAGAACGCGCAACAAAAGCACTAGAAAGATGTGCACCAACTGCAGGAAGTTTGTATGTGAAGAACATTTTGAAAATATGTGTCTGTCCTGTGCAGAAAACAATATTTAAATTGAAGTTTTAACTATTTTAAAAATTGTGATCTTATTAGAATAAAATATACGATTTATGTGCCATTTTAGGCAAGATTCTTTATTTTGCTGAGTATTTGTAACACACAAGTTGTAATTTAATTGTGACTATTATGTTTAAATAGAGAAAACTATACTGATTCTATTTCTATTTAATTCGTAAATAGTTTATGACTTAATCTTTTGTATTTTTCAATTTGTATATGGATTACGTATGTAATCCACGCGACCACTCATGAAACTTTTTGGGGCGCGACCACTGTAGGGTTAAAATATTTATTACCTTTTACCACCAGCACTGAAGGCATCATTTCCAAAGGTTGCGCCTGACACGACTCCAACAGCAGAGCTGCCGCTATGCGCTTGTACATTGCCGTAGTTCGTTGCATCTAAAATAAAATGTTTTAGTATTTTGGTAAGACCCTTAAAGTATTATTGAAGAATATCATATAGTAGGTATCTATAATGACGTCCAAGGCCGATTGTGGGCCACGGCGCGGCGGCGACTGTTCTCATATAAGGAGATCAGCTAGCTGCGCAGGACATATAATAGTGCACAAGCATTTGCGCAGACACAGGTGCACTCCCTATACCCTCACTCTCATAGCTCGATGGGACGACAATCCGATACGACTGGAGAGAAATTAACCTATATGAGTGGGAAGTTGAGGCTAAATACAAATAAATATGACATTTTTGATACCGTATGCGTACCTGCTACACGTACCGTTAAATTAATACAAAATTGAAACCTTGCGTCACTATGAAACCTATGCATAGATCTTACTTTAATTGCAGCCTCAAAAGCTGCCCAGAAAGTGCATCCTGATTCTAAAAAACTTCACTTAACTTTCTGATTATAGAGGAATTGTGCAAATAAATAAAAGGAAAGCTCTTCTTTACCGCATGGGTACAGGTCTATGCGACCCGAACATTCCACGATGAAAGTTTTTTTTCCATCTCTGTTGATGGAAAAAAAAACTAAAATATATTACAGAATTCAGTTAAGATCAAATAGACATCCCTGGGGTATATAATGCTTAAATGAAATACAAACTTACCTGAGTTTGCAGCGTACGTGTACGCAAGAAGCACGATAACCAGGAATAGCACAAAGACTTTCATCTTGTTTGATTGTTCTCTCACTGAACACTAAAGCATAAACATCTGTACCTCGCTTTTAAGTATTAGGCATGAGACAGAGATAAAATAAAAATTAAACTTTTCGTTATCACTTTGCATATGTAGGTATAAAAAACTGACCAAATCATACATGTAAAAAAATGCCAAGTCCCTCAATTAAATCAACCCATACTCAATTGAACTTATTCTGTAGTTTAAATCAATATTCAGTGACTGTACCAATTGGTTTTTCTAATTTTATTATAATAAAAGTAACTTGACAACAAAAGAAAAAACCATAATAATAATTGTGAACGGCATATTTGGTGGAGTTGACGTATGAAATAAATCGTACAAAAGTGCGCAAATATAATGTATTCACATACACACATTAGCATGAGAAAGCAAGCAAGAAAATATCATAAATATCAACGCATCAGTATCATCATCATCAGCCTAGCCTTTTTACAACTACATTATGGTCGGCTTTCAGTCTAACTTTATGCAGCTGGAAATTAATGTTTTACAATGGGCAACCCGATACTCCTTGGTGAAAGTGGCTCTCAGATTTTTTGGCTTCTGATTACCCGTAAAGACAGACAAAGATGTTCAAATGATAGATGGGATCCACCAACTTATCATGTCTTCAGAGCAGGGAAGAACTCGTCATGACAAGATTGGACTAATCCACGGACCGACGAAGCGTTGTTTATTATTGATCGATCCGCGTAGGTTTGACTTAACTACGAGCTCTTTTTGATTGAATGGAGCCGTAAGTTGAGTCACTTTACAAATAATTCTACAGGGCAAGCAACCAAACCAGCTTTTCAATTTGTGTCAGTTACTATAATTATAATACCTATAAAAAGTCCACACCTATAAAACTCCATCAACGCTTTGCTCGAGACTTGGCTGAGTCACTGCCGTGCCCACAGAAAATAATCTTTTCTGAACAGCTTGTTTTTTTTTCATGTTTATAAAAATATGATTTGCATAATTACGTTTATGAAATAGTTAACAAAATTTTCGTTTTTTTTTTGCCTCAGACATGCTAAATATTCTGTAGGCAAAAGTTGACGCTGATATATCTTTTGTCAAGATATATAAGAATTGTCATCACTTAATGTTGGCTGCTAGGTAGAATATGGATCAGATGTTATTTTTCCTCCGTAAAATCAAATTACCAATGAGATCCTCCGTATTTCAGAAGGCACGTTAAATTGTGGGTTTCTGTCACTAATTCATCTTTTCAATTCAATAGACAGTTGGTTCAAGCAATTATACAGACAGCACATCAAGTTACCACAATCTGACAAATTTCTGTAATAGATTTTCAACCTTATCGCAATATCGGTAGGTTAATGTTTGATTGGTAAAATTTGACAGATTCGTATACGTTGACCTGCTGTCGTCTGTACATACAGCACTGGTATTCAGCTGCTACATGAATTATAACTAGCTTAAATATTTAGTTTAATATATTATCACATTAGCTGTAGATGTAGTAATACTAGACCTAAAATATCGAGATCTCCTGTTAGGTATAGACAATGTAAAGCACATAAATATTTAGCAAATGACTTCTCAATAGTCATTAATGTGATGAAATACACAATACTGAAGTATTGTTCAACTTTGTTTAGCATTTAAAAAGGCTTAAGTTTTTTCGTTTCCAATTGATGTTCTAAAAAATTTCACTTTTATCATAAACTAGCTTCTGCCAGCGACTTCGTTCGCAGAACATGTCGCTTATGCCAGCGACAGTGCGTTTTCCCAACATTTCCCTTCACTGCTCTGCTTCTATTGATTGTAGCGTGATGAATAGTATACTATAACCTGCTCAGGAGTATGAATAATAGTTGTACCAAGTTTCGTCAAAATCGGTCCAGTAGTTTTTGTTTCTATGACGGTTATACAGACAGACAGACTAAAATTCTACTGATTGCATTTTTGCCATCAGTATCGATCCCTAATCACCCCCTGATAGTTATTTTGGAAATATATTTCATGTACAGAATTGATCTGATCTGAATCTGTAGAGAGCTACAGATTTATTATAAGGACAGATGTAGATAGATATAGATTGAAGCATTTCTAGATAAGAAAGAGTTCATCTAGTTATATAACATCTGCACTTTGATAATAAGTACTAATCGAGTAAATATTACGCCTTATATTTGCAATTAATGCTATAGATTCAAGAGTATAATTATTATGTACCGGTTATATAATAAATGCAACAACAATTTTCCCTCAGTATTGTGAGATTAGTCAATCAAGCAAGATGAAGGGTTTTATTCTATTTCTAGTTATCGTACTTCTTGCGTACACATACGCTGTCCCAGGTATGTAGATTTTATTGTTCAATAATTACTAAAAATATATGCAGTTTTGACGTAAAGATTTAATTTTTTGTACATTTTTTGGTATGTACGTACCAAAAAATACATCAACTCAGATGAGATAAATAAAGTCATTGTTAGTTTTTTTTTATTGATAAATTATATATTTATTGACTCTTCATTATGACATGCAAAGGTTATAGAATCATTGCTTTAATTTTAATAAAGACAAAGGTATCCAGTGGTCATTTATGATGCAGTAAACTCAAAGTAAAATACATTTACCTACTACAATAAGGCTAATTGAATGACCACTTATAATATGTTGGAGTATCAGGCTAACCGTATAAATCCCGTCTATGTTTGTCATAAGTCCTGTGTGTGAGTCACAGATACTAACGGCCAGTTTCAGAGGTTCCAGATAAGGTTCTAGATAGCTGATCTGACAGTTGATGCCATAGAAACATTTCTAATTTTGTCTTCTTTTATATGGCATCTATCAGATAGAACTGGTGCTAAACATTTTTAGGTGTCAACTTAAATAAAATATTGTAATTTTTCCGTAGCTGAGAATTATGGTGAAATAAGTGCATCTGGAGGTGCCGTCGGATCTGGAGTTGTCTCGGATTCAAGGTTCGGCGATGGTGCATTTAGCGCAGGGAGTTCCGGCAAAAAGTGAGTAAAATAACCTTGTTATTTTTTTGTATTATAGGAAAAAATATGTAATCTATACTAATATTATAAAGCTGAAGAGTTTGTTTGTTTTAACGCGCTAATCTCAAGAACTACTTGTCCGATTTGAAAAATTCTTTCAGTGTTAGATAGCCCATTTATCGAGGAAGGNGAGTAAAATAACCTTGTTATTTTTTTGTATTATAGGAAAAAATATGTAATCTATACTAATATTATAAAGCTGAAGAGTTTGTTTGTTTTAACGCGCTAATCTCAGGAACTACTTGTCCGATTTGAAAAATTCTTTCAGTGTTAGATAGCCCATTTATTAAAGAAGGTTATAGGCTACTTTTTATCCGGGTAAGCGCAGTAGTTCCCACGGGAAAGTGGGTGAAACCGCTGGCGGAAGCTAGTCATCAAATATAGGTAAATGAAGATTTTGCTAAAAATAAAATCGAAAATACGTTCTAGAACGAAAATGAGATGATAATTAATAAACTTCCCGATGTTTTAATACACTGATTAATCACTCAATGTCAATGTGGTTCTTACTTTATATAGAGAAGTTTACGTAATGCGTTTGACGTTCTCTAAGTATTTTTTTATTGCATTGTTGTAGTATTACACACATTTATTTAACGATTATAAAATGCTGTCAATAGAGTTCTCTCTTAGATGAATGCAATTTAATTCTAATTCCAATCGTTTTTTACAGGTGTGGCATCGTACAAAGATTGATTTCGAGAGTGTGGAACTTAAACTGCGCATAAAATGTAAACTGCTAATCAATTATCATTATTATTAAATATTTCTCTATGAGTGAGTAAATAATTATATGTGTGTGTGTGTGTATGTGCAGCTGCTAATAAATCAATGTGTGAATAATCACTGGTTTTGGTTGTCTCCCTTGTTTAAGTATCTAACTTCTTCTAATTGATTGGGTTGATTCTTATTGATATAGAGTATTCTCAATTCCCTTAAACAACCTTTCACGTGGAATTGAAGACCATTGCAACTGGGTAACAGTCGGGGATGCCGGCAAGTATTTTCATTATATATGGTATTTTTGTTATTACGACCATATATAATGGAAATTTCAACTTTATTGTCATTATGATAATGTATATTGCTATTTGCCACCTAAAATCCTCAGTCGTGCCGATGCCGATAGTGGGCGCCGGGCCTAAGCGTAATTTGGGTAAAGATGGAATTAAAAGTTCAAATCTGGCAATCTACTTATGGACAAGCATTGTGATTAACATTCATTCCTTCTCTGTATGAGATGACGCCTGTACGAAGGGCAAAAGGACAACAAAATAGCTGATGACGATGATTGTAAGATATTCTGGCTTATGTATACCTTAACGGCTTCTAAAGTCTACAAATGATGGGAAAACATTACTGATGTAACGTAAAATAAAAAAAACTCCGGGTTGCACTTTGGGAGTGCTGGCAGAAGTGGACACTTGAATATTAACTTTGTGCATTTTGGAATAGTTCGGGAATCATTTTGTGCAAAATTAACTTATTGCACACATCAAAATGACAATTTACACTACATAAAAAAAATATACTTCACACCTATTACGATTATTTGACATTATAAAAAGTTTATCTCTCAGAACAAACGGACGCGAGCGACGAAACGTCATCCGTCTTACCTATGAACTCCTTACGGACTTCCCGAGTTTCAAATCTGTCGGTCACGTGATACCTGTCGCGAGTTTATACATATTATATTTTTCCCCATACAAAAAGTGCTTAGCGCCGCTAAAGACGTTTTCACATCAACAAGATGAAGTCTCGATATGTCAGGTACTCATCCATACACTCTGATAACAGAAGAGAAACCTTGAACGATTGTACCCGCTTTGTCAGTTACTTGATGATATATTCTTCCATAATATATATATTCAGAACATCTTTGGCAGTCGTTACGGGTAGTCAGAAACCAGAAAGTCCGACAACCAGTCTTACCAAGGGGTGCCAGGTTGCCCGGTTAACTGGGCTGTGGAGGTTAGCTGCATCCGGTTAGACTGGAAGCCGACCCCAAAATAATTGGGAAAAGGCTAGGCAGAGATGAATTAACTAAAGAACAGTTCATTTTGTATTTCCAATTAGTATTGGTTCTGAAATAAAGGCAATTGCTAGCTAAAGCTCAAAGTTTGTTGCATCAACTGAACACTCACTTCATTAGGAAATCGCTTTAATGAAGTTGGTAGTCTAACTTTCAAACTTTGTTTGTTTTAAATCCAACTTTGAGTGAGTAGAATACGTAACTTCGACGCACAAAANTGCAGTTGGCTTGTTCAAAATAACAAAACATTTTATAAATTACTATATTATAATGAATCTTATCGGGTCGACCGCTATTATAAGCCAAAAAAAATGAACAATATCAGAGCGTTGCTCTTTCCCGTATAAATATAGATACGTATGTAATAAGTTGATTTATATTAGAAGGGGCAGATATGTAGCCTCAGTATTGTGAGACCAGTCGAACAAGATGAAAGGTTTTGTGCTATTCCTGGTTATCGTACTTCTTGCGTATACTGCTATATCATATGCTGCACCAGGTAAGTTTAATTCTTTTTTTTATGGGTAATTACGTAACAAAAAACCAGCCAAGTGCGATTCGGACTGGCGTACGAAGGGTTTCGTGCAAAAATCACGTTTGTGCTAGGAGAGACCGCTAAAATTCTTATTTTGCTATAGTTTTAAGTATTTTTAGTCAAAGCGGCAACAGAAATCCGTCATTTGTGAAAATTTCAGCTCCATAGCTATCATGGTTTACGAGCTACAGGCTAGTGACAAACAGACGACAACGAAGTCCTAGCATTAGGGTCCCGTTTAACCCTTCAGGTTCCGGAACCCTAAAAATAATGTTATCTAAGAACATCTACCTAACTTAAGATTCCTTTAGTGAATGGAAAAAATAATGTATTTATTGGAGAATGCGACAATTTATCTCGTCGTATAATTTATGACGTCTCTATAGATAAGGAATTTATAAATGGCATGCCTATAGTCGGTCTGTAAAAAAAAGATGATAAATAAAAAAAACACTTGATTGAAATGAGTCGAACGTTTATGTTATCAGGATGTTTCTTTAGGAATTGCCATTAATCAGTTTTTTAAGGTTATCACATATTTAAATGTAGGTAAATGGTTCGTTTTATATCCTACTTAATAATATAAGCGCGAAAGTTTGTGAGAATGCATGTATGGATATTTGTTACTCTTTCACGCAAAAACTACTGGACAGACTTTGATGAAACTTAGCAGTAATATAGCTTATATCATAATAATATATAGACTATTCTTTATACAGGTACGCTACGCTAGTAGAAGCAATTTTTCATGTATTTTCTTTCTTCAGATGAAAATCATGGCAATATTAATGCGTCGGGAGGCGGCGTGGTAGTTGGAGTTGTATCGGGAGCGAAGAAACACAAATCGTAAGAAATTACCTCTCACCACAAAACTTTTACAGTTGCAAAAAAACATTTTACAAAAAAAAATGCTTGTAAAAACACTAAAAAACAGTAAATAATTGTTACAAGTGCATCGGTCTAGTCTATAACTAGTGGATGTAGCTATGTTTCTTTCGCTACCAACTTCTAGACCTACAACTCCTAGATGAAATAGTTTGTTATTTTTAAGCTTTTCAGTGACTATTCAATTTTCTAGAGTTGCCCTCGATTTCTCGATTTTTTATCATCAGATCCCGAAATAGTAGCAATGTGAATACGAGGGCGGCATAACCCGTCAAGAACCTTCAGATTTGCTTTGAAATCGGTTAAGATTATTTTCCGTTATTTAGTTTCAAGTTTATTATACCTCTTACATATTTACTTCTTGTATATTTATTTTTTATTTACTCTCAATTTTGTTATTCAGGTGCGGCATACTGGAAATAATAGTTTCAAAGATAATACCGAGCGTGCAATGCTGAAAATATGACAATCAGTGCGACCAGAATCAGTACTGAAACGAGGTGTCAAGTAAAATCCTTATTTAAATATTATAACAATAATAATTTTGCACACAGATAGTCTAGATTTTGAGACAGAACTGATGCTATTTTTTTTTCTGGCAGTGAGAAGTAGTTCTCTCGGGACGTGGATGGAACCACCGGCAGTGCTTGTGGAATGTAAATATGTCATAAGTATTTTACTAATAATATGTTTGTATATCTACTTGTTTTATAAAAGTTTTTTATATTAAACTTAAACGATTAAGACTGAATGTCGAATAAACTGTATTGCTACATTGCTGTGCAATTATGTAATCTTAATCCTATTTCCCTATATTACCTAAATAAACATTACCGTTATTTAGTAATCTAATAATCAATGCAAAAATAATGCAGTCTGTCTGTAAGCTTTCATGACAAAAGCGAAAAAAAAACTTTAAAAAGAGCTTTTATTTAAAAAAAATTATAAACTTTTGCACAAATGTTCATTGATTTAATAATAAATAAATGATGGATAAAACACGTTGCTTTTCATGATTTATAAAAGTGAATATCGTCATATATGTGAATATATGTGAAACAATCTAGGTATATGATTTACCTGAAAACTTCCCAGTGCGGTGAGTATGGGCAAATCCCCTAAGCTTTGCTAGGTAGCTAGCTAACTTTGGAAGCCTTTGTCCAGCAGTGGACATTTTTCGGCTATAATTACGACGACGACGATTCCTTATCGTAAGAGGAAAGTATGACATATATTTAAAAACGTCAATTACCTTTAAATCAATCATGAAATATTAGGTCTGATTATTATAATATAATATATATTATAAGTAAGAAGGAAAGTTTAATTCTTTAAGCTCATGTTAATTATAAAATAATAAACAATTATCCAGATAAATAGATTGAATGGATAGGATTTGCACTCAATTACGTAAATTCTATAATAACTATTTACAACTAATGCTAAAGTGATAAGAATTGTTCATATATTATGTACTTGACATTATTGCATCATAACATATAATGTATTAATTAGGTAATACATTATGTAAGAAATTCCCCCATCCTGCTGCTCTATTTAACCCTATGACCTAAAACGATAAACTCAATAAATGCAACAGAAATCAGAAATCAGAAATCAGAAATCATTTATTTGCATATAATGTATGTATACAGATATGATGGTACAACCAGTTTTCCTCACTAGAGGGGAAAATTCAAGGAATTTAGATGTTTAAAACTAGTTTCTGGTTAGTACTAAAGTAGTACTTTCAGCTTTCTAGATATCACGGTTTATCAGATACAGCCTGGAGACAGACAGGCAACGAAGTCTTAGTAATAAGGTCCCGTTTTACCCTTTGGGTAAAGAACCCTAAAAAACTTGAATTCCAGGTGAAAAATATATGTAAAGGATACTGGTTGCTATTAAAAAAAATGTATGCCTCATACAAAGCCAGTAGCTAGTTTATAATAAGCGAAACGTTTATTTTGTGTCAGTGTAGCGATACTGGTTGAACAAGATGAAGGGATTTCTGCTTTTATTGGCTATGGCGCTCCTTGCGTACACATACACGTTGGCTGTACCGGGTAAGTAATTTTATTTTGACGAAAATAGAATAATTTTCTTTTAAAGAACATAATGCTACTTTTAAAAATATTGCCGGCCAGTACTTCGTATCAAAAAGAATAGTTAGTAATTGATGAAGGTACATATTCCTATAATCCTTCAAAAAGTGTTGTTTTGCAATTTATTTTCCAATAAAAAAAACTTGTATATTTTGGTGGTCAACGTTTTAAGTTTATAAATGTGTGTTTAATTTGTTTGACGACAAGAATTAAAATGATTAATAACTATTTGATTTTAATTTATTAAAATTCTTATAAGAGTTTAACAGAAATAAATTATTGCAACTGTTTCTCAAAATGCTAAGCGATATTTTTTATTTCCAGTTAGAGTTATATAAAGGAGCATTATTTATCTGATTAGTTAATCACGCGGAAACATCATGTGTAATTAATAGTAATTAATTTTAATACATAAAGACTGGTTACATAAACTATAATATGACACGACATAGTAAACTTGTAATTTACATTCCTTGATAATGATTCTAGCCGTCAATTTAATATGCGTATAAACATTAAAAACCTGTTTTCAGGAGTATATAGTTATATGTAATTTATCTCAAAAAGGCAGTTGAGTCATATGTATGTTTAAATGTAGTTACTTACATGCGTTATCTTTGTATGCGAAAACTCGGAAGCGCTCAGTATTGGCACAGTTTAAATATGTGTAGAACAGTTGGGAAGCTACCTACTAACGTTCGAAATGTCACACTCACACAAGCATGCGCATTAACGAGCATTTTTGTATCTTGACCAGTGCTGTCAGTACTGGCTGTCACGTCAAGAGTCACCGCACCAGCTATGATTTGAGCAAAATAGGAACAAAAGTTTGAGACATTTAGGTTGGAACTACCAAGTGACAACCCTACGGCTTTGATGATGCTTACGTCATCATTTTGACAACAAGACTTAGCTTCATTACTGGTACATCTTTATTCTGTGGTAATGGTTAAGTCACTACACCATACAAAGACAATGTGCATGCACATTTACACACACAAGTATGACTCACACATGTAGATGTGTGCGTAAATCGCAAGTGTGATTCATTCGCTTTCGTGAAATACAACATATACCTATAGCATAAGAACACTTAGAAATAAAATACTTTTTAGGTGAAAATAAACTTCTAAACAAGATAAATACACTCTTCTTACAATAAATGGATGGCCCCGGCCGCTGTTCCCTCTAAGGTCCACCAGCTATCTGTGCTGAACATACAGGGTTACTTGTAACTCGACGTATATCACGAAGGAGGTGATGGAAGGGCCCAAGAGCAACCGCTCTTACCTCTGAGCGAAGTTCAGTGGTTTCTGGCATGTTTAGACGATAGCACATCAAGCTACCACAATCTGTCAAATTTCTGCAATAGATTTTCAACCTCATCTCAATAATGGTAGGTTACGTAGGTACCGTTATCTGCTATTGTCTGTACAGGAGACTCATATTTTAATCCTGTGAACGACAGGTTCGGAATCTGTGGTTTAATACCAACAAGGCAGTTATTTTATTGAAATATTATTTAATTAAATGCCTGCACAATATTATTTTTTTTTTTTATTTATTTATATTTTTTATTCCTCAGTTGAAAACTACGGGTACGTCCGTGCTTCGGGCGGCAGTGTCGCTTCAGGAGTTGTTTCAAACGCAAGTTTCAAAGATGGCGCATTTAGCGTACAAGGGACACAGAAATCATCGTAAGATATTTGTATTATACATCATTTTGTGATTTTACAAACAAACTCATTTCTGGATTCTTAATGTTTCTTTGTGGAGGTCAAATAGGCAGTCGCTCAATGTAAAACACTGGTTTTCCACTGCACCCAGTTAGGCTGGACCGACCCTTACATAGTATGAAAAAGGCTAAACAGAAGACGGTTCACTTGTTTGACCAAAAATAGCAATTTGATGTACCAGAATGCACATTGCTCCAGGATGGGTTTTGTCCAGCTTATGTATTTTCGACAAAAATCTTATCAAGTACCTTAACAAGTATCTTATCAATTTGAAACTGAAAGATAATTATTAATTTTTAAATATCCATTTCAAAACTAGATCTTTTTTTTTTTTTTTTATATCGATGGGAAATCATCAGTATGACCCCTCCCGCTGTGGGTGACAGCGGAAGGGAGTGTCAGACTTTTACTGACTAAAACCCACCGTGTTCCTTCGGGAGCCCTTTGTGTGCCAGGGCCGCGGTAACTCTTTCGAACAACCCGCAGCCCCGACGGGCTCTGGCCCTAGTGGGCCCCGCAGGGGTTTGCTGACACTCTCTGAGGAGCGCGTGGAACAACGCGCGCCGCCGACACGGGCCTGTCGTCTCTCAGGAGACGGAAGGACGATGAGCCACCCGAAACTCACCGCCCACAGACCCACGCCTACGGTGGCCGGGAGTCATCTCTTGACACCCGACGCCCGTGGTGTCTACCAGGTCCACGGCAACGGCCGGGATGGCCAGTGCGGACTCGCAGCCGCTCCGCCGCCTCCTTCTCTAGCATAACTGCTTCGCAGAAGGAGGCGACGGCATCCCATTCCCTCTCGCCCCGCACCATGGCTTGAACCAGGGCTGTATGGAATAGTAGAATACATAATAAAAAAATAATCATTAACTTTATCATGTTTCAGGTGCGGTATACTGCAAAGAATTATTTCGACAGTGTGGCGCATAAATTGCTGAAGAAATAAATAATTATTATAATTATGTATTACCACCGAACTAGATTGTAATGATATATATGCGTAATAATTTAGTTATGAATAAGTTGTATTTTAAAATATTTTCAAAATATAAATTAATAGAAGAAAATGAAAAAATATTTTTTGTTCAGCAATAAATAAAGTTAATATCTACCTACTTAGGAAAACGAAATTTTAAGAAAGATATGGTTTATTATTTTTATTGATGAATTTAATGATTTATAATTTGTTATAAATAGTAATTCTTCACATTCATATAAAATGATCATTATTAACTGCACCTATAGTGGGATGCGTCATTTGATGATTTCCCAGAAATAAAGGGCTTTTATTTATTAATATGTTCTTGAGAATAAATTCCACTACCTTTAGTATCATTCTTCATGAATGATCCTGTAGTAGTATATTAAATAATAACGTATTCCAATAAACCCCTTTCCTTATTGAATGCGTAATTGTACCATCTGGGTTTTCCTGTAGTCATTAAGACATATGATAACAAATTATGTCGTAATTATTATGCTAAATGGTTAGTTACTAATAAGTTGTAAATATGCGCTGTTTATGATAAACTAGCCTAAACATTGTACCTATGTTTGTTTTAATATTCACACACGTCCGTAGGCGTTTAAAAGTAGTTTTTGCTGTCTAAGAGCGCATTCTTTTGCGTGTATCGGATTATTAAATTTCTTTCAATACTTACTTAAACGTGAAATTGATGTAGATCTAACTCCGTGGCGTTGCGACTGAGTTCATATTAGCTACGCATAACCAGTGTATGACAAAATATTTTTATTAAATAAGATAATATTTAACAAATATTTTTTTTTTATTCAATATCTCAATACTTATCTGTTTGTTTGACATATTCGCGACAAGAGAGATTATTAATTTGGATCGCGATTTTCATAAAAATGAAACGTTACCCACGTTTCATTTTCAGTATTCATAACATTACGTAAGTAGGTACCTAATAGGTAGAATGAAACTCGAAAAAAAAAGTAATCAACTTTCAGATCGCAATTATTTTAAAATTATTAATAGGAACACAATATTGATTTGAACACTGTAGAAATTTCTGTACAGTTCTAGAATTTACGTTACGTATTTCGTACCCTCAACAAAAGAATTAATTTTAAAACTTTCTTGGCAAAGTAAAAAGAATAATGTTNAGTAATCAACTTTCAGATCGCAATTATTTTAAAATTATTAATAGGAACACAATATTGATTTGAATACTGTAGAAATTTCTGTACAGTTCTAGAATTTACGTTACGTTTTCGTACCCTCAACAAAAGAATTAATTTTAAAACTTTCTTGGCAAAGTAAAAAGAATAATGTTTGAAACCCAAACAGTGTGTAACATAAAACCTCTCATGTATAATCGTTTGATCTTTGGTTTCCGACAAAACTTTCAATGTTCTCCTGTGACGCGTTTATTATCAAAAATATACCCATGTGTTTTAGTAGTTGCATTCATGTTGCATACGGTCTTCTTCAACAAAAATAGTATGAAGATCAACGAATATGTAACAGGCCTTGAATATTTTTTTAATGTCATGCTGTCTCTAATAACAGCTGATAAATACATATACGAACATTTCAAATATGTGCACACAATCGATGTTTTTTCCGGAGCAAAGCAACTCTACAGAAATTTGGAAAAAATTGCAATATTTTGCGTTGTTTATGCGATTGCATATAGAATTTGGTCTTTCTCTATGATTATATACATCTATCTCCCGTTACTCTCTGTTGGTAGTACTCTCTATTGTCTTGTAATCGGTTTCATGTATTACGCCAATGATCTTGCAGGAGTAACGATTTTTCTTTGCTTTGCTCTATGTTACTGTAGAACAAAAATTTTAAAAATGGCATTAAGTGACATTAAATTTAACGATATGGCTCGCGAAAGATTTGCTGTGAACCGGTTCATACAGATGTATGAAACACTTATTGGTATAACAAAAATTGTTGGAAAGCCTTTTAAATTCACGGTAAGAATGATAATTATTAACAAAAGCTACGTTTCAGTCAACATTAAATACTAGCTTCCGCCAGCGGTTTCACCCGCTTTCCCGTGGAAACTACTGCGCGTACCCGGATAAAAAGTAGCCTATAGCCTTCCTCAATAAATGGGCTATCTAACACTGAAATAATTTTTCAAATCGGACAAGTAATTCCTGAGATTAACGCGTTCAAACAAACAAACAAACTCTTCAGCTTTATAATATTAGTATAGATTTCATGTTTTCAGGTGGCGTCGTGTTTTTTCTTTTCGTCATTGAAGACGTTATATTAAATAGGCCTGAGATTAAAAGATATTAAAGAACAGGTAAGTACCCACAATATATACAATAAGAGTCTTTTGATTGTGATGAAATAGAAGTAGAATTCGAACAAGTGATATTGGAAATGGTAGAATGAAATAAAAGCTGTAATCTGATTATGCGTATAAACGACAATTACCCTATGTGGGACATTGGGGAGTCGCGATACCGAGGATAGAAGTTTCTATACAAGCAGTTAATTAGAAACTTAGTCAAATTCAAGGACGTTATTATGTTGCGAAGCAGTTATGCTGGAGAAGGAGGCAGTGAGTTTGGTGTCGAAGTATTCCTCCACATCACTGTCTCCCGGAAACGTGCCCAGAAAGCTGACTGCATTGCCACGTTGAATGCTAATCTTTTAGCTAAGTCCTTGAAGAGGCACATGCCTATGTGCTGGAGCCCCATGGTCCGAGCGGTTTCGACCCCAAACTGCTCAAAAGTATAGTTTCCAACCAGGTTGCTATACTTGCGCCGATTGGTGATCTCTGCAAAAGCAGCAGCCGTACCGGTGTCGACGCAAGTTACATCGGCCTACCCATCTTCCATGGCAACAACGTCATACCATCTGGCCTCTTTCCTTCGTCACGTACTAGTCTATGTACTAGTAAGTATTGTCGGTCACGGCGGCTGTTCTCATATAAAGAGATCAGCCAGCTGCGCAGGACATATTATAGTGCACAAGAATTTGCGCAGACATAGTTGCACTCCCTATTCCCTCACTCTTATAGCTCGTTAGGATGGAAAATTCGCCACGATCGGAGAGAGATCAGGCACAGGACATTAACGTGCTCTCCGATGCACGGTTAACATGTATATAAGTTGTCGCTTAATTTGGAACATAACCGACATCCACACATGATATCTACTAAAATTTTACACCAGTTGTGCATGTACGCTGTAATACGTAAGAAAATTATATTCTTGTTTCTTTAGAACTCTTTAACTACTTTTTTTTAAAGTTCACAACTAAATAATGTTTGCACAGTCTCAGTTCGACCGTAGATTTTTAATTTTTGTTTGTTTTAGAGCGCGATATCAAGCGATATAGTTTGGATAGGCATGTCCGTGCACGCCATCATCTTTTATTTGACTATTGCATTCGTACTGGATTTAACGGCAGACAACATAAACGAAATCCAAATGATTTGTGTTGAGAAATATATGCTATGCACAAGTAAGTATGAAACTGTAAAAGTAAGTACGACTGTGAAATCAAAATTTTCAAAAACCTAGACGTATTAGGGTTGAGTAGGTCAGAATTTTATTTCATGTTAAAACAATAGTTATTTAATCTTGAACATAATTAGTATTTTACATACGTTATGTTAGTACATATTAATATAAAAAAAAACTAGGTCAGAATAGATTTATCTCAGGATGGTTGGTCACATATTATTTTATAATGCGTGACTTACAGCGGCTTACAGGCTTACAGTGGTCAATCTGTCTATATACCTACTTTCAAAAAACTTTTGCTTCAGTATGTTTTAGTTCCTTGACACTAAATAAAGTGACCGGCAATCCTAATATCACAATGGCTGTCACCTTTAAAAGATGATTATTTCCAAAATCTTGGGAAAAGCAATCGGTCGTAACTAATGAAATTGCCCCATGATAGTAACTCTCTATATTTATTTGAGGAGTAAAGTGGAAAGTGACAGCCGTTCTGATGTACACATCTCACCACTCAAAATAAGCATTTATATTTATAAATTGAACGTTATAATATTACATTTGTTGCTAGTTTGCCTCTGCTTCTTCTAAAGCCCTTTGCTTATCAGGGCTGCGGCCTCTCCGCTGCGAAAAACCCCTGCCAACTTTGGTCGCTACAGGACACAGGCCAATAATAACATGTTATTTATATTTGTCATCCAGATGAACGTGACCGCTGTGCAATGAAAAGATTACTGCAGTTACTCGAACATCGCCCACTACGCTTCACAATATTGCGATACAGACCAATAAGCATTCGACTTGTATTGAGCTTCCTGACATTTGTCACTATAAACATAATAGCTATATTGCAAATCAAAAGCTTTTACGCTTAGATGATAATGATGCTCATTTCTAGGTTTTCGTAAAAACTAGAAACACTTATAGTTTCCGTCTGTTTGTCCGTCCGTCCATCCGTCTGTCCGTCCGGGGATAATCTCAGTGACCGTTAGCGCTAGAAAGCTGTGTGGCACCAATATGTATGTATATCATTCCAACCCTAAAGTGTGATATATCGTTGGATAGGTATTTTAAAATGAATAGGGGTTTACTAAATATTTTTTTGATTGTGGTAATATTTTTGGAAATAATGGCTCCAAAAGTTGAAAACAATGCGTCTCCCCTCTAACTTTAGAACCATAACTTTAAAAAATATGAAAAAAAAAATCACAATGATAGAACTTTATACAGACTTTCTCGGAAAATATTTTTTTGTTGCCAAAAAATGTTTGTATTTTGACTAGTACCTCCATAGATCAGGGTACGGAACCCTTCGTGCGCGAGTCCAACTCGCACTTAGCCGGTTTTTGTATCTGTAAATCGTGGATCAGGGCCTTTCCATGCAATATTATTCGATAAAGTTCACAATTCAAAAACATATCAAGAACTTCGATCAAAAATAGGTCGGTATTCACCAATATAGTCATAGAATAAAGTATAGTCGGGTATCAGGTCATCCAAATAATTTCATAATTAACATTGTGTTCCATATTCAAAGAGAAAGTTATAATTTTAAACATGAAAATAGTATCATAGTATTGACTCACGAATACATACGATATTAAAAAGTGGCCATTTTGTTGTTGTTGGGTTTACTAGTAATATCTACGTCCTTTAGGTTTTCAAATTTCGAAAAAAATCAGTTTGAATAAAAAGTGAATAATGTTTGAAATCCAGCCAGTATGCAATATCAAACCTTTTGCCTATTTGCATTTCATGTTTGGTTTTAGTCAAAAGTTTCCATTTTCAACGACTCGTATTCTTTTCAAACTATATCCAATCGTTCTAGCTGCTTCTATCATACTGTGTGTATGTTTTCGATTAGAAAAAATACCTGTAGTAAACAAATACTTAACGGCTGTCGAATATTTCTTAGGTGTCTTGATATCTTTCTTTACCGGAAATAAATATCTAACTAAATACTGGACATTTATGTATGCGATTGATAGTTTATCTATCGCCAAGAAATTGATAAAAAGAATTGAAGTCTTTGGAAGACTCTGTATTATTTACTCGATACTGTTTAGACTTTATTCATTTTACGTGATATGTCAAAGTATTCCGCCTTCATCAACTATGAGTCTTGAAACGCTTGATATAGCTATTTTGATATTTATGAATATTGCTAATGATTTGAGTAGAATAATGATGCTTCTTTGCCTTGTGTTGCTTTACTGTCGAACAACAGTGATGAGAATTTCACTAAATACTATTGATCTTGATCATTCAATTCGAGATAGATTTGCTGTGAACAGGCTTATACAAATGTATGAGACGCTTGTCGATTTTTTTTAAAGTTCACAACTAAATAATGTTTGCACAGTCTCAGTTCGACCGTAGATTTTTAATTTTTGTTTGTTTTAGAGCGCGATATCAAGCGATATAGTTTGGATAGGCATGTCCGTGCACGCCATCATCTTTTATTTGACTATTGCATTCGTACTGGATTTAACGGCAGACAACATAAACGAAATCCAAATGATTTGTGTTGAGAAATATATGCTATGCACAAGTAAGTATGAAACTGTAAAAGTAAGTACGACTGTGAAATCAAAATTTTCAAAAACCTAGACGTATTAGGGTTGAGTAGGTCAGAATTTTATTTCATGTTAAAACAATAGTTATTTAATCTTGAACATAATTAGTATTTTACATACGTTATGTTAGTACATATTAATATAAAAAAAAACTAGGTCAGAATAGATTTATCTCAGGATGGTTGGTCACATATTATTTTATAATGCGTGACTTACAGCGGCTTACAGGCTTACAGTGGTCAATCTGTCTATATACCTACTTTCAAAAAACTTTTGCTTCAGTATGTTTTAGTTCCTTGACACTAAATAAAGTGACCGGCAATCCTAATATCACAATGGCTGTCACCTTTAAAAGATGATTATTTCCAAAATCTTGGGAAAAGCAATCGGTCGTAACTAATGAAATTGCCCCATGATAGTAACTCTCTATATTTATTTGAGGAGTAAAGTGGAAAGTGACAGCCGTTCTGATGTACACATCTCACCACTCAAAATAAGCATTTATATTTATAAATTGAACGTTATAATATTACATTTGTTGCTAGTTTGCCTCTGCTTCTTCTAAAGCCCTTTGCTTATCAGGGCTGCGGCCTCTCCGCTGCGAAAAACCCCTGCCAACTTTGGTCGCTACAGGACACAGGCCAATAATAACATGTTATTTATATTTGTCATCCAGATGAACGTGACCGCTGTGCAATGAAAAGATTACTGCAGTTACTCGAACATCGCCCACTACGCTTCACAATATTGCGATACAGACCAATAAGCATTCGACTTGTATTGAGCTTCCTGACATTTGTCACTATAAACATAATAGCTATATTGCAAATCAAAAGCTTTTACGCTTAGATGATAATGATGCTCATTTCTAGGTTTTCGTAAAAACTAGAAACACTTATAGTTTCCGTCTGTTTGTCCGTCCGTCCATCCGTCTGTCCGTCCGGGGATAATCTCAGTGACCGTTAGCGCTAGAAAGCTGTGTGGCACCAATATGTATGTATATCATTCCAACCCTAACGTGTGATATGTCGTTGGATAGGTATTTTAAAATGAATAGGGGTTTACTAAATATTTTTTTGATTGTGGTAATATTTTTGGAAATAATGGCTCCAAAAGTTGAAAACAATGCGTCTCCCCTCTAACTTTAGAACCATAACTTTAAAAAATATGAAAAAAAAAATCACAATGATAGAACTTTATACAGACTTTCTCGGAAAATATTTTTTTGTTGCCAAAAAATGTTTGTATTTTGACTAGTACCTCCATAGATCAGGTTCCGGAACCCTTCGTGCGCGAGTCCAACTCGCACTTAGCCGGTTTTTGTATCTGTAAATCGTGGATCAGGGCCTTTCCATGCAATATTATTCGATAAAGTTCACAATTCAAAAACATATCAAGAACTTCGATCAAAAATAGGTCGGTATTCACCAATATAGTCATAGAATAAAGTATAGTCGGGTATCAGGTCATCCAAATAATTTCATAATTAACATTGTGTTCCATATTCAAAGAGAAAGTTATAATTTTAAACATGAAAATAGTATCATAGTATTGACTCACGAATACATACGATATTAAAAAGTGGCCATTTTGTTGTTGTTGGGTTTACTAGTAATATCTACGTCCTTTAGGTTTTCAAATTTCGAAAAAAATCAGTTTGAATAAAAAGTGAATAATGTTTGAAATCCAGCCAGTATGCAATATCAAACCTTTTGCCTATTTGCATTTCATGTTTGGTTTTAGTCAAAAGTTTCCATTTTCAACGACTCGTATTCTTTTCAAACTATATCCAATCGTTCTAGCTGCTTCTATCATACTGTGTGTATGTTTTCGATTAGAAAAAATACCTGTAGTAAACAAATACTTAACGGCTGTCGAATATTTCTTAGGTGTCTTGATATCTTTCTTTACCGGAAATAAATATCTAACTAAATACTGGACATTTATGTATGCGATTGATAGTTTATCTATCGCCAAGAAATTGATAAAAAGAATTGAAGTCTTTGGAAGACTCTGTATTATTTACTCGATACTGTTTAGACTTTATTCATTTTACGTGATATGTCAAAGTATTCCGCCTTCATCAACTATGAGTCTTGAAACGCTTGATATAGCTATTTTGATATTTATGAATATTGCTAATGATTTGAGTAGAATAATGATGCTTCTTTGCCTTGTGTTGTTTTACTGTCGAACAACAGTGATGAGAATTTCACTAAATACTATTGATCTTGATCATTCAATTCGAGATAGATTTGCTGTGAACAGGCTTATACAAATGTATGAGACGCTTGTCGACACTTTAAAACATATTGGATTCCCATTCAAAGTAACGGTATGTATAAATATTATATATCTGTGGATAGCGAAACAAAACTATTGAAAAATAATTATTGTAAAATATATTCTCTATTTCAGATTGTATCTACCCTGCTTTGTTCGGCAGTTAAAACAATTTTTGAATTGACTTTAAAGTTATTACGTGCTAAGGAACATGTAAGTTCTGTTTAAATCATTTTTTGTTTGCCAATGAATTATCATGTTCTTTTGGGCTCAAATTATGACCATTAAATGTTTTATTGCATCTGCTACGGGAATGTTAGTACGTTGTTTAGATTGGGATCACCCTAGAACACTATTACCGCCTTCGCTTTACGAGACGAGAGTTTCATCTTTTTCGCTAACACTGGATTTCTGTAATTGACATATCCGTTGATTACCATTAGCTCCATATATTATGTCAGATTTCAATCTCTAATCGCAAAACAATGGATAGATAGTTTATAGAAATCGGCCATCATAAGGTTGGTAGTCCATAAGTGCCTCGCATAATAAAACTGAAATAAAGAGTCGCCTGCTGTTTATGACCTTTTAAATAGCCCACTACAAACTTGCTACTAATATTACTTAGCTGTGATAATCACTTTCTACTATTACTGAAGCACATTAAAAATATTCACAAATCAATGAAACGAATTGTTTTGTCTTTTTTTTTCAAGAATGACTTCAATGTAAGTGTGCCCTGGATGTTAATATTTGGGCAGCCATTATTCTTTTTTGTGACCCTTGCACTGGTTATGGATTTAATAGCGGAGAATATGACCGTCATTCGTGTTAGTTGTGCTCAGAAAATTAGGACATGCAATAGTAAGTATCTATGGATACATTTATTATTATTTATCGTTAATATCTTTGGAGAGAAATGTTAGAGTTTGGAGTCCTTATGTAGATGTTAATAGTGAATTGGAATTTAGACAATTTTTAATCTAATTAGGATTTTTGCGGTGCTATGATGGCGTCCTAGCCGATTATCGGCTACGGCGGCTGTTCTCATATAAGGAGATCAGCCAGCTGCGCAGGACATATTATAGTGCACAAGCATTTGCGCAGACACAGGTGCACTCCCTCTTCCCTCACTCTCATAACCCGATGGGACGGCAATGCGACACGACCGGCGCAGGACCAACATTAACGTGCTCTTCGAATCACCAACTTCCAACTCCGGGCTGCTTTGTGAAAGTTTCTAAAACCCACAAAGCGATTTCGGCCCGTCCCGGGAGTCAAACCCGAGACCTCGGGCTCAGCAGTCGGCTATGCGACAACTAGACTAACGAGGCGGTTGCGGTGCTATATTTATATACTAGTACTAGGTATATGCATAGTTAATGATCAATTTTGATACATACAACAATCTTAATTTTATAGGTACACGTTTTTGAGATTCTATATAGGTAAAATTACGTTTAATATCATGACTGAAATCATATACCGACCGATAAGATATGGAAAAAAATTGTATGACAAATTGTATGACGTAGGCGACCGCTAGAGGTGCTGAAAAATTGTTTAGTATATACAGACGACATAGTCTGCACAGACGACAGCACATCAAGTTACTACAATTTGTCATGTTTCTGCGATAGATTTTCAACCTTATCAAAATAGTGAAAGGTTAATGTTTGATTGGTAAAATTTGACAGATTCGTATACGTTGACCTGCTGTCGTCTNGAGCTATTTCCTCACTCTCATAACCCGATGGGACGGCAATCCGACACGACCGGCGCAGGACCGACATTAACGTGCTCTCCGATGCACCAACTTCCAACTCCGGGCTGCTTTGCGAAAAATTCTAAAACCAACAAATCGATTTCGGCCCGTCCCGGGAGTCGAACCCGAGACCTCGGGCTCAGCAGTCGGCTATGCGACAGCAAAACAAATTTATATACTAGTACTAGGTATAGGTATGCATAGTGAATGATCAATTTTGATACATACAACAATCTTAATTTTATACACGTTTTTGAGATTCTATACTCTGTTCACGATAACGTTAGAAAAAAGAGGCTCGCAGAAGCAGGAGTACGAAACCTTTTGTTTCAAGTTAAGTTCAAACAATCCAAATGCAGTAGAATCCGTATTTCCACAAAATGCACCAACAACACAAAATAAACAATTATAATTATAACAAAAGAAACATAGCAATATCTAACAACAAAATCGCNTTGCTTTAAACTAATGGTGGAGGTATAGTATTAAAATTACTTTCAGATGAACGAGACCGCTTTTTAATGGCAAGGTTGTTGCAGTTCCTTGAACATCGACCACTACACTACACCACTGGTCGATTACAACCAATCAGCATTCGTTCGTTAATGGGTTTCCTGTCTTTTATCACCATCAATATAATTGCCATACTGCAAATCAAAAACTTTTATGCTTAGGTTTTAAAGATTTATGACATTATTATAATTATAATTTTATTGTACTTATTTAGCACAGGTTTTGTAAAACGGCTGAGTTTTGTGTGATTTAATGTATGTGTTATGGACTAGGTGATTAATGTGGGCATTATTCATAATGTGCGAGCATTATGAATAATGTCTAGTTCTANTATAGGTAAAATTACGTATAATATCATGACTGAAATCATATACCGACCGATAAGATACGGAAAAATTTTGTATTATTTTAATTTATTAATTGTATTGTGATAAGATTGAATACCTAGTGCAGAAATTTGACAAATTGTGGTAGCTTGACCTGCTGTCGTCTGTACATATTAAAAATTGACTTAGACTGTATCGAGTATTGACGAATGCATGTTGCTTTACACTAATGTTGGAGGTATAGTATTAAAATTACTTTCAGATGAACGAGACCGCTTTTTAATGGCAAGGTTGTTGCAGTTCCTTGAACATCGACCACTACACTACACCACTGGTCGATTACAACCAATCAGCATTCGTTCGTTAATGGGTTTCCTGTCTTTTATCACCATCAATATAATTGCCATACTGCAAATCAAAAACTTTTATGCATAGGTTTTAAAGATTTATGACATTATTATAATTATAATTTTATTGTACTTATTTAGCACAGGTTTTGTAAAACGGCTGAGTTTTGTGTGATTTAATGTATGCACTTTGTTTCACATATTAAAATAAATGTAAAGTAATGCCGATACAGGGATTTTTAATTTTTAAGAACAGAGTTTATTTCGTTGGTACATACTACAGCAGGTCAACGTATACGATCTGTCAAATTTTACCAATCAAATATTAACCTACCGCCATTGCGATAAGGTTGAAAATCTCTTGCAGAAATTTGACAGATTGTGGTATCTTGATGTGCTGTCGTTTGTACCTAAGTTCAATATTTGTATCTACAAGTCAAACTTAAATCTAAGGCTGGGTTCCCACTACGCCGGACCGGCAGATCTGCCGGAAACCGGGCACCGGACAGAGTNCCCTGTCTTTTATCACCATCAATATAATTGCCATACTGCAAATCAAAAACTTTTATGCTTAGATTATAAGGATTTATGATATTATTTTAATGTACTTATTGAGCACTAGTTTTTGTAAAATGGCTGAATTTTGTGTGATTAAATGTATGCACTTTGTTTCACAAATTAAAATTAAATGTAAAGTAATGCCGATATAGGGTTTTTTTTTTTATTTTCAAGCACACAATTACAATTACACCTAAGTTAATATATTATTCTTGCATGGAATCATTTTATGGTAATAGCTTTATTCCAAAGTCCTAAATACACAGCCACGGAATAATAAGTACAAGTACAGAAGCACCACTTTCCGTAACAATTCATAGAAATAGAGACTCTTGCTACTAAGCAACAAAGTTCAATTCAGCTCGCATAAGCGCTCAGTACCTAACGAGATATTCACCTAAGTATTGCCGCTTTCTTCTAACGCGTAGCTCTGTCGCTGAGTGACGCGATAACTATGTCGCTAGGGTTGTCGGCTCGCCGATGCGTTATTACCTACTACTAGAATATTCATCGTCCATCTATTTACCTATTTGCCCACCTATTCTNAGCCGCTTTCTTCTAACGCGTAGCTCTGTCGCTGAGTGACGCGATAACTATGTCGCTAGGGTTGTCGGCTCGCCGATGCGTTATTACCTACTACTAGAATATTCATCGTCCATCTATTTACCTATTTGCCCACCTATTCTATTTTACGTTTGATGCGTATGATTGATTACTCAGTCAATTAAGTAGAACGAATTTTACTAAGACTGTGTCTTCCCGTGACCACGGTCGGTGCAATTAAAAAAAAAAAACCATTCCCTCTCATACAGGGTAATGGTTTGAACCACAGCTAGAGAGATCACTGTCAATGGTCGCCACAGACACAGGGCAATAATAACATGTTATTTATATTTGTCATCCAGATGAACGTGACCGCTGTGCAATGCAAAGATTACTGCAATTACTCGAACATCGCCCACTACGCTTCACAATATTGCGATACAAACCAATAAGCATTCGACTTGTATTGAGCTTCCTGACATTTGTCACTATAAACATAATAGCCTTATTGCAAATCAAAAGCTTTTACGCTTAGATGATAATGATGCTCTTTTCTAGGTTTTCGTAAAAACTAGAAACACTTATAGTTTCCGTCTGTTTGTCCGTCCGTCCATCCGCGCTAGAAAGCTGTGTGGCACCAATATGTATGTATATCATTCCAACCCTAAAGTGTGATATATCGTTGGATAGGTATTTTAAAATGAATAGGGGTAAACTAAATCATTTTTTGATTGTTGTAATATTTTTGGAAATAATGGCTCCAAAAGTTGAAAACAATGCGTCTCCCCTCTAACTTTAGAACCATAACTTTAGAAAATATGAAAAAAAAACACAATGATAGAACTTTATACAGACTTTCTAGGAAAAATATTTTTGGCAAAAGATTTATTTTAGAATTATTTTTATTTTAACTAGTAAGTTCATAGATCAGGCTACGGAACCCTTCGTGCGCGAGTCCAACTCGCACTTGGTATCTGTAAAACCTCGATCAAAAATAGGTCGGTCTTCACCAATATAGTCATAGAATAAAGTATAGTTGGTTATCAGGCCATCCAAATAATTTCATAATTAACATTGTGTTCCATATTCAAAGAGAAAGTTATAATTTTAAACTTATAAATAGTATCATAGTATTGACTCACGAATACATACGATATTAAAAAGTGGCCATTTTGTTGTTGCTTGCTTTACTAGTAATATCTACGTCCTCTAGGTTTTCAAATTTTGAAAACTTTCAGTTTGAATAAAAAGTGAATAATGTTTGAAATCCAGCCAGTATGCAATATCAAACCTTTTG
>NWSH02000050.1:2002611-2012842 GCA_002382865.2 Heliothis virescens | reverse complement strand
GCAGGCTGCATTAATGTTTTCGATATTGGTAGATTGTTAAAACATTACTTGTGTCAAAAAAATTGAAGTTCAAATGGTGTTGACAAAAGTTATGAAAAATAATAAATTACAAAATGGATTTTAGTGAGCGCCGAAATCTAATTCATTCTTTTTACCTACGTTATGCGCGTGCGTGAGGCGAATGACCTAGCGATATCAGGTGATTGTGAGAATGTAGTTCCGTAGAGCGTTCACTGTCATGGCATGGTATTGAGCTATTAACTTTTTTTGTTGATTTTGGATTATCTCTTATTATTTATTATTGAACAATTGACTGCCTTTGTAAATTATTGTTTCCACGATTAGATTCTGGGGGAGAAATATTGCCAATCAATTAAAAAACACGCTGTATATATCTAGATTCTAAAGTGGAGATAAATTTTATTATTTTACGTCCTTATTTTCGTAAATTTATCAATTTCCGACGTCACACGGTAAATTTATAAACTAACGGATATCTAT
This sequence comes from Heliothis virescens, assembly GCA_002382865.2. Classification (NCBI taxonomy): domain Eukaryota; kingdom Metazoa; phylum Arthropoda; class Insecta; order Lepidoptera; family Noctuidae; genus Heliothis; species Heliothis virescens. Next base: position 2,012,341 of record NWSH02000050.1, on the reverse strand, counting down.
TCGTAAGATTNTATTATTGAACAATTGACTGCCTTTGTAAATTATTGTTTCCACGATTAGATTCTGGGGGAGAAATATTGCCAATCAATTAAAAAACACGCTGTATATATCTAGATTCTAAAGTGGAGATAAATTTTATTATTTTACGTCCTTATTTTCGTAAATTTATCAATTTCCGACGTCACACGGTAAATTTATAAACTAACGGATATCTATTCGAAAGATTCTAAAAACGGAAGTTTATAAATTTCCTAGTAAATTTATAAATATACGGATCTTGTTATTTTCCGGTGACATATACAAAATTATACACAACTTACGGCCTCTGTGTTGTAATAATTATTTCATTGCCAACATGTGCATTTTTGAGCCTGTAATAATTGGCCCCTGTGAGTTTTGATTATTCGAAGTCGAGTTGCCGTGGATTTCTGTAAAGTCAAGAAATAAATACATAAAATTACAAATTAAACTTGCGTATATTTTGTGTGTATTTTGAAAGTTATATCAGAATATTTCTTAAAACAAAAAACTTTCCAGCTCAATTGAGTGTTGGTTAGATTGGGCGGTGCGAACGCAAAGCGGCAACAAACAGTCAATGTCCTTTGAAGTTTCCTATATGACCAACCATGGTGCGGTAGGGCGCGGCGCACCGTACATCTTTGAATTCGCAACGAATCGCTTCGCATTTGCGTTCGCCTTGGTACGACCACGCAGGACGCACCCTTACGGAGAGCCTGGGTAGTGACATGAGACAGTTCGTATAAGCATTGGTAATATGTGTCTATGTTCTAGAATATTCGAGTGAATGACCAAAATCAACGACCCAAATGACCAACAGATGTAGGTCTGTTGACTAGTTTGGGAACATTCGAAACTTTGACCTTCGTTTCTAGAAATTTCTAGATCACAGACGGAGAATGTTGTGTTAAACACTGTTTCCAAAATTTGCTTTGGCAGGATTCTGCGTTATATACGGATCGTGTCTTATCATATGAATAATAATTAAAAATTTACATATAGACACACTTACGTGGAGCTGCGAAAGTGTGATCGAGAATCAAAATAGTAATGAACACCATAAAAAGCGTCATTTTGTTGGCCTCGCACTATTGATATGAAAAGTATGCGTGTATCCTCTTTTATAATTGGCTTAAGTAATAGCATATTAATATCTCAAACCAGTTGTTACCTGCTGACGATTAATTTTATTGAACTGGTTAAAGAACCTGAAGTATTATGATAACAACTATACTGTTACAACTATATTTGTGATACAAGTCTATCAAGTAGGTCCTGAAATTATTTCAATGTTTATATATTCAAAAAGGATATTATAGCTTACTGTTTAGCTAAAGCTTACTTAAGCTAGAAGAATCGTATAACAATACTATGTAAATTTTAACGATAGGCGATATTCGCTATTTGTTCAAAACATAGAGTCAAAATCGCCAACAAAATACATATAATAGCACAGCGGCCGGCCCGTGGATGGGTGACCATCTTGTCGATAAACTGGTGGGTCCCAGCTGTCATTTGAATATCTTTGGCAGTCGTTTACGGGTAGTCAGAAGCCAGAAAGTCTGACAACCAGTCTTACCAAGGGGTGTCAGGTGGCCCGGGTAACTGCTTCGCTTCATGTAAAACACCGATTCTCAGCTGCATCTGATTAGACTGGAAGCCGAACCCAACATAGTTGGGAAAAGGCTAGGCAGATGATGATGGGTGTAACTGTTAAAAATATCGATGCCCTTAATAACCAGAATTACACGCGCATTGAACAAGCGTGAACTTTTAATGGTTATTTTTAACAAAACTAGTTTGGAAATGCAGACCTTTAGCATTGTTGCTTTTCTATAAATATACTACAGGAAAAAGTAAGGTTTAATAGGTACTTAATTTTTAATAGGTGGTATTGCATCAGATTTCACGTAATTTTATATGTAGTTGTTTACATTACTGTATACGGATATTTGTTAATTTATCAGTTTATCCTCATAAGGAAAATTCAACATAAAAATAAGAACAGAAAAAAAATACATATTATCTTGGCATATTTTTACTGCATAGCTTTGGCGTCGATATTCTAAGTTAAAAAAACGAATTTGTCGCTGAATAAAGTTCGGCTTCGGAATCTTTGAAATCAAAATAGGTGTAACCTTGAAATGTAATATGGCAGTCACAGAAAAATAGATTAGGTATCTAGTTTTAAATACAATATCGGCTACTATTTAAAGGTTTTTCTTAATTGTTTTTATATAAAGCTTTACTTCGTCGCAATAACCGTGGTAAGTTCAAGGTCAAATAAACACGTCGGCGCCAAGTTGTCTGCTGAACGAAATAAAAAGATTTCATATACTGGTTCATACTGCGACCAAAAAAACATCAAAAACAGATAAAAATGTAATCGTAATTTATACTTTATTTGCACAATTGATATAAAATTCGCATTAAACATTTCACATCAATTATTTAATTGCTCTTAAAGGTGACTTTTAGTACAATACGGTTAAAAACAAGTTACTTATTTTTGCATAACCTAAAGCAATTATCAGAGTAAACCTTATCACTTTTTAAAAAATAACAGTAATCATGTTAGGATTTTGTTGTTATTTATAGGTAATTTTTTTTTTTCGGCCATTTACGACAACTGTCATTCAGACAATCTACCAAAGCACTTGAAGAGAGAGAATATAGAAGAAGAGAGAGTTTAACCTGAAGGAGTTTTAACTGGACCTGGTACTGTATCAGTATCACTAATAACACACCTGTCGTGTGTCCGTCTGTCAGTATTATATCGTTAAATAAATCGTTATTAGCTGTGATGTATACTACACACTGCAGACTTTAAGACGGCCTATTGTTTGGGCTCAAAAATCGGTACCTATAATTATGAATGGTAGTATGCACATTACAATGATGATGTATTTTACCGGTATAAGGACTAAAAACTTTGACTGTATGTGCGAATCTCATAAAAACAGACTTTTAGCCTACCAACGGACTGACTGTCGGCAGACTATTTAGTCTGCAATATGCGGGAACGCTACGGTCTTCTATAATGATTATCATCGTTGTTTCAGCCACTGCTGAGCCTTGGCTTTCTCCATTGATTAATAAAAGAAGTTACTGTAGGAAACGGCCTGAATTTAGTGCCTATCTTCGAGCTATTAAAGCACACAGCCTGAGTTTTTTGTGCAAAAAAATCTTGACTTCATAAATTGAATTCTACAAATATGGGGTCACTGGTTGAAGAAAATCGATAAGTTTATTTTTCATAAAATCTTTAATTAGTAATCTTTACAAACATAACCTTCGTAAATGTTACATCTCAAACCTTTAACAAAAGCTCAATTACACTTTTTTAAAGATGGCCTAAAAATTCGATACATAAATTAACGTGACTTGTGAGATGACGGCAGATTATAATAGTATGAAAGAAGAAAATATGTAGCGCTAACCCAAATTAGGAAAAGCACAGGACGATCATGATGACATAGATTAAGAATATAACTAAAATGTTTCCTATAAATACCACATATTATGCCACAAATAAAATGGTTTTCACATTTAACCGGTAGTTGAGCAGTTAAGACTAGGAACGAATGTTGATATGAAGGTTTTTATTATACCGCAACTGGAATCAGAAAGAAACAAAAATCAAGTTTAATTTTAATCTTATTCCTATTAAACATTACGATTTAACGTGTCTTCACCCACATCATGAGGGAAGAAGTGCCTACTTCTACTGGATAAAATAAAATATTTAAGACTAGCTTCTACCAGCGGTTTCACCAGCTTTCCCGTGGGTACTACTCTGCACATCCAGATTCGAAGTAGCCTATAGCCTTTCTCAATAAATGGGCTACCTAACGCTGAAATAATTTTTCAAATCGGACCAGTAGTTCCTGAGATTAGCACACTAAAACAAACTCTTCAGCTTTATCCTACAAATATAATAAATGCGAATGTTTGTGAGGAAGGATATACGTGTATGTGTTACTCTTTTACGCAAAAACTACTGGACGTATTTTGATGAAACTTGGCAGAAATATAGCTTATATATTAGATTAACATATAGGCTACTTTTATGTGAGTACGGGAAATAGTTCCCTCGAGAAGCGGAGGAAACCGCTGGCGGAAGCTAGTATTATTATATCTAAGTATAAGATTTGCAAATACACAGTTTGACCAAAAAATAGTTGGATTTGGAAATAACTAGTTTAATTAGACATAAATATACTTACTTTGCTGGTTGGGGCTGGCTGTTGGGAGAAGCTCCATTGTTAAATGCTCCATTACCAAATGTTGAATTTCCTATAACTACAAGTCCAGTGCTACCATTCGAAGCATCTGAGTTTCCATAGTTAGTAACTAAAACACAAATATATTCATCAATACTGCAATCGTTGTACCTAGTAATAATAGATTTATGAAATTTTCATCAAGAATCGAGATCTGGAACATTCTAGAGCTAGATGACAGTTTTGAGGAAGTTCTTGAGACGAACTGAAAAAGTGGTCTGTAACTCTCCTATAAAATCCAACACAAAAGCTATACTTGACTGGCAAAAAGAGGGTCTCTATTTGACTTTTCATTTTTAATTATTCATATTTTTATGTTGAAATAATAAAAGGTTGAAGATCCCAAATATAAGACTCAATATCCACCAACCATTTCTTTAATGCTGTGATGGTACCTATAATAATATGTTGATTCAAACACATCACTGCGGATTCAGTAGTACTTTGTAAAAGTTAATTTCACAGAAATCCGAAAGCCGAGAGATTCACTGCGCTCAAAAACTTACTCAAAAATACCCTCTTCAGCTATTAAACCAACAATCAATAATGAGAAAATAATCTTTCTTACATTAAAATAATTTACAGAACAAACCTTCCGCAGAACATAAATTGACAAAACATAACACAGCTAGGAATACGAAAATGGTCTTCATCTTGCTTCACTGGCTTCACAGTACTTACTGCAGCTAGAACAATCGCCTGTTCTTTTATAGAAGAAATTATATCTATAAGTAATTCATTAATTAAACACGTCCTTTTTATTTTCATAGATAGTATGTTAGGGCGAAGAACACTGTTGTCGGTCTTCTAAAAACTCATTTAAGAATATCCCGTGACGTCTATATTAACCTAAAAAGTGTTTTGCTATAGAACAGCTCAATATTTATCCATTAAGTTTAAAGTCACATAGATTTAAATCTGGCAATGATTATACAATGCCATACGTGTTTTTCATCTACTTGTAGTACTAGTAATTCTCTCGAAAATAAGAGTATACGTATTACCTATATAGGTAAGTAGCTGTTTTGCACGAAATTTCATCTACAGGCTTTCAGAAATAGGACCAGCAGCCACTCAATCATTATCATAATTTAATATAAGTTGACATCACCACTAGCTAAACATTATATTTGGCAGCATAATATTAGTAACATTTTAACGTATATCTTAGTTGAAACGTTCAAGTAATGATTATTGTTTATCAGGCAAATTCGTGTTCAAAATCAATAGTAGGGCAATCCAACTATTCAATAGCTGACGCCTATTGTTACAAAACCCTTAACAATAAAATCTTCCGCTCGCTTCACCAAACTAATAAATTAAAATAAAAAATAACATTATTGCATAAAAAAAAAACTCAAAAAAAGATCGGTAATACGTATTATACCCTACTGATGAATAGAAAGTACCATACTGATGATTAAAATGATAATTTTGTACCAAATTTTGAGCTTGTTTATAATCTATCAAGACAATAAGTGGTTTCTATAAATAAAAAATAATTTATTCTCAATTTATTTAATTAAAGTTAAAAACAAATAATGCAACATACACATAAGTTTTCATATAAATAAGGCAATATTATTAATATTATTACTCTTACACCCAATAAAGATAAATCATAGACAAAGAACTTGAGAATTGTGGTAAAAACTAATTAATACATTATTCATAATTCCTGACAAGTGAGATATTATTCGGCATCTGAAAAAGATAGTAACATACTTAGTACATTTTTTTAGAATACTTCCAAAACAATGCCACAATGTTAATAAAAAATATTACATTACAAACAATATACAAAGAATTGGTTTTTACAAAAAATTGCTACTAATGTTAGTGTCAGAAAAGAAAATAATGGTAATAAAATCAATCGTTAAGAGGAAGCGAGAAGAAAGAAATATTGCTACATAAAAAAAAAACAACCAAAAACAAAAATCTTAATATTACAAGCCCAGCATTTATAATAGGGCCCAAAACGATAAGGGTCAACTCACACCGAGACGCGACGCGACGCGACGTGACGCGACGCGGCTTTGATTTAGCGCTGCGCAGCGCGCAGCCGCGCGACGCCTGGCGGCGTCGCGAGACGCATCCTAAATTCGTACCAACAACGAGGCAGCGAGACGCCGCGCGTCACTGCTGCGTCAAGATGCGTCGCGCTGCGCCGCACTGAGCCGCGCGGCGTCTCGAGATGCAGCGCTGCGCAGCGCAACGTATCTGAATTCTCACAATTAAATGTGTATCGTTTTTGGTAGTGAATAAAGTATATTTTGAGTCGCTCTATGTAAAATCTGCGTGCAGCGTCGCGTCGCGTCGCGTCTCGGTGTGAGTTGACCCTAAGAGTCAGTCAGATAAAGATATACAGGATTGGGTAAGCAGCAGGACAGATAATTATAAAATTGTGTTTTGGTATAAGAAAGTTTGTTCAAACATTATTAAACAGCTGTCATGGTATTATTACGACTGCCTCGTTGGTCTAGTAGTCCCAAAGCGCGACTACTATGAACGAGATCTCGGTTTCTAGGTCCGGTCGAAATCGCTTTGTGGGTTTTAGACATTTTCACAAAGTAGCCCGGCGGTAATATACCACCGTGTCTGGGAAGGCACGTAAAGGCAGAGTCTCTGAATACTCCTCAGTAGCAATCGTTATTAAAATTCCACGTCAGAAATTGACAGGTGAATTGGAGAAAACTGACACTAGGGCTTGTTCTCTTACACTCGATAAAAAAAGATGGTATTATAACGAAACTTCCTTCAATAGTCCAGATGTATAGACGAATACAAACATATAGATCGGTACCAATAAATGTGTTACATAGACTGCTCTAGGCCAAAAGTATCTGGAAAACGCCCCGTTGCCAAATTTTGAGTTCTCAATTACAACCGATCCTGATGCCCCATTTTTTACATAACGGCCACTGATTTTGTTTCCTGAAAGAATTAAATAGACCAAAGAAATTAAAGTTTTGAACCGTTGAAGTTAAATAAAGAACTGATTAGATCAAATAAATAAATCGATACTAAACAAGACTGAATCGGATTTTGACACCGCATTATAGAGAGTGTATATGGATATGGTGAAAGGGGACAAACAAGGAGGCAATGAATGGATTGAGTGAAAGTTGAAGAAGAATGTTACTTGTGTGATGGCGGCAGATAGAACAGCCTGGAAGGAAAAAAAACATGCTGCGCTGACCCCAAATAAAATAGGAATAAGGACAGGAGGATGATGATGATGAAGATCATATTATCAACAAACCTTGAAGACACGGTGGACATGATGTCGGCGCCTCCGGAATTGAGCCAGTCAGTACCTTAAGAAAGTAAATATTTTCATGACTGTTGGTCGTTTTGCATTTCACACATAAATATTTATAATTTAAATATGCGTTTGAATGAGTATTTTTGAGATTAGCTATTTTACCCGCAGTTTCACCTGTGTCCCGTGGGAACTACTTTCCGTACCCACATAAAATAACCTAGGTATATCACCCGGGAACAATGCAGCTTCCCAAAGAAACTAAGAATTTTTCAAATCAGCTCAGTAGTTTCAGAACTTTTAGGGTACAGACGAAATATACACAAAAAAATCTTCCTCATTACAATAGTATTGATTTTTCATTTTTTAACTTTTCTCCGTGATTTCAAGTTTAACTATTCTTGCAATATATGCAATTATGCATACCTGATTGTTCACCACCTGAAAAAAAATAACATGTTAGGATTTCACTATTTAGGTAGATTGACATGAAAGTAATAAATATTTCTTTTTATTTTTATATTTTCTGCTACACGTAATTATTACAAAAAATATACAAAAAGGAAAAAATGCTTACACGAACAGGTTTATCAAAGTGATGGTTTGCAAATGCTCCATCGCCAAAAGTTGAGTTTTCAACCGTAACCCACCAAGAACTTCCATTTATTGAAAATGACACAGGTTTCTTATATCCTGAAAGATAAATTGCGTACGCTATAGGCAAATAAATTATTTGTATTGAAATAAAAGAAAAAATATGGGCTCGAGATGCGAGCAACGCGATGAGCCTGGCTATCTCGTGTTTGCTCAGCTTTGCNGATAAATTGCGTACGCTATAGGCAAATAAATTATTTGTATTGAAATAAAAGAAAAAATATGGGCTCGAGATGCGAGCAACGCGATGAGCCTGGCTATCTCGTGTTTGCTCAGCTTTGCGATATTCAGGCTCAGACGAGCAACGCCATGTACGTGAGTGTCTCGTATTTGCTCAGCTTCGCGATATTCAGGCTCGAGACGAGCAACGCGATGTGCTTGAGTGTCTCGTATTTGCTCAGCTTCGCGATGTTCAGACTCAGACGAGCAACGGGATGTGCCTGACTATCTCGTATTTGCTCAGCTTCGCTATATTCAGGCTCGAGACGAGCAAGGCGATTTGTTTGAGTGTCTCGTATTTGCTCAGCTTTGCGATATTCAGGCTCAAGACGAGCTATACGATATGCCTATCTCGTGGTTGCTCAACTTTGCGATATTTAGGCTCCAGACGATATATCTTTTTGATGTGATAACTTTCACCGTGTAAAAAAAAACCTGAATGACTATATCTGATTAGTAGAATTACGTAATTTTACGGAGATAAAAATATTATACCTTGAGGACACGGCGGGCACGATGCTGAAGCATTCTGCACATGAAATATATATAAGTGAAGGATAATAAATAATATGTCACTAAACCATCTATTGGGGATTTGTTCATTTACCAACATAATATCAATATAAGTTATATTTTAAGTTTCTTCGTGTATCTTTTTCACCACTGACTAGCAATTAACTATTAGTATTCCCGCATACGGCAGACTAAAAAGTTGTCCGACTGTTGGTCCGATGGTAGATTTTTTTTCTTAAGAAAATTATTTCAATCAACGTTTCTAGTCGATTATATACCAGCAAAATACCCGATCATAATAATATGCATACTACCATTTTTCATAAACCTCAACCTCAACCACTAAAAGTCTGTAGTGTGCGCGTACTCTAATAGCTTACATTAAAAAGGGTTTTAAATAGACAAACGATATGACTTAGTAAAATAATCTTGTTAAGTAAAAAAAAATATAGTGTATGTAGATAGAATTAATTCCTTACTGGTCTCCAATTAGTCGCGAATGCTCCATGTCCAAAATCGGAGTTACTGACAACAACTATTCCTGCACTGCCATTTGATGCATACGAGTCTGCGTAGTTAGTCGCTGAAAAGTACGAAGGAACGAACTATAAAAGAGTAACTAAAAAGCCATTATCTGTGAAATAAATAACTTTATTTACAACAAAAATATATACACTTGTTTACTGGAGTCTGTAGGAACAAAATAAAAAAGGTGTATAAAAAACCCCGACACAAAAACTTAATTTCCCTTTAAAAAGTAAGAAATAATAAAAAATACGTC
>NWSH02000050.1:1922633-1933751 GCA_002382865.2 Heliothis virescens | reverse complement strand
TCGGAGAGCACGTTAATGTCGGTCCTGCGCCTGATCTCTCTCCGGTCATGTCGGATTGCCGTCCCATCGAGTTACGAGAGTGAGGGAATAGGGAGTGCACCTGTGTCTGCGCAAATGCTTGTGCACTATAATATGTCCTGCGCAGCTGGCTGATCTCCTTATATAAGAACAGCCGCCGTGGCCGACAATCGGCGAGGACGCCATTGTGTTGGTGACAAATGTCAGGCGGCTTAATATAAGGCGAACGCTTAGTGGTCTGCAGTAATCTATCCATTGCATAGCGGTCACGTTCATCTAAACGAAAATCATAAACACATTGCTACACCAAGGCATAAGACTTCTCTTATTATCGTGTGAACTAGGAAAATAATAAATTAAAAGTTCAATGCTCTGATCTAAAATTCTCGAAATGTTGACTCTTATTAGATTGCAATACGGTATGTATATATAAACGATTGATGATGATGAGATTGCAAAAAACGACATTATACCTAATTATTCAAGGAATAAATTAAGTCAGCAGATAGGTAATTCTGACGTCAAGATCAATGACTTTATTTAGTAGTTTAGTTTTAAGACTGCAAATGTAGCATTTGGCAGTCAGTATAATTCAATGCTATAGGTACAGTCAACAGCAAGTCAGTGTACACAAATCTGTCAAATTTCTGCGTTCGATTTTTAACCTTATCACAATAGTGGAAGGTTAATGTTCGATTGGTAAAATTTGTCAGATATGACAGATTTTGGGTACACTGACTTACTGTCGACTGTACAATAGCGTTCAAAAACCTCGAGTCTCAGTTTGTTCACCCTGAGCAATATGACGTATTTATTGAAAACCAATCATCATCTGCCTAGCTTTTTCACAAATACGTTGGGGTCGACTTCCAGTCTAATCGGATGCAGCTGTGAATCAGTGTTTAACATGGCGCGACTGTATGTCTGACCTCCACAATCCAGCTACCCGGGCAACCCGATACCCCTTGGTTAGACTGGTTGTCAGACTTTCTGGCTTCTGACTACCCGCAACGACTACCAAAAATGTTTAATAAAAACTATCAACCAATATTGGTTTGAACGAAATACAGTCAGTTTTTGAGTTATAGCACTTTTTCAGTAACCGCAAACTATAACTTTGTTATTCATATATTTGTATGAAAAACAAAGTTATTTTTTGTAGGTACGTTTATTTTTCATAAATAATGGAACGGAACCCTTCGTGCGCGAGTCCGACTCGCACTTGGCCGGTTTTTAACTTTGAAGTTTTTTTGTGTAGGACAAATTTAAGTTATAGACAGGTAGTTTATAGGTGATAGGCAATGTAAGCTTTTGAATGCTATAAAAACTTCTAATCAATATTGTGATGCTATTTTTTTCCTATATTTGCTTTTGGATAGTTGATTATTTCTGTTTTTAAAATGCCATTCCTAGATGTTTTGTTCGATATCTAACTTATTTAAAACAAACTTAGAGGTTTTTATTAATTTATTTACAATAAACCAAATTTACTTATAGTAGAGATGGCGATCATGCTAAATCGGTAGGAATTAGAGCATCGTGGGCCTTTTCAATTTTGTAAATGAGTTAAAAATAAAAGACAATCTTTCCACTTCGCCTCCATACTACATTTAATAGTCAAATATTTGAAGACAATTATTACATTGAGTTATTCATTTCAGAAAACTAGTAGTAAGAAAGCATTAGACACAGTTTAGTGCTACAATAATAAAACCACACGCACGAGTTCAACTTGTAAATCACAAAAATATATTGTTTCACACATTTTAATTAACTCTGTGAACCAAAATGTCAAAGTTCGAAACATTAATATGCAACTTCGTGCAGCTGGCTAAGAATATCTTTACATTTTGCTCGGGCTCCAGACTACCATGCAAGTCAGTTATGTAGTTTTGACGTTAAAGCCGGACAGATAGATAGAATTACTCTCGCATTTATATATACAATACCTAATAATCAAGGATTTAAGATTTAATACAGAAATTATTCATGAAAAATCACAATTAAGGTGCGGTCTTAATTGTAATAAGATTTAATTTGCAACACAGCGATAATATTTGTAGTACAAAATGAAATGAAGCCTAGTATTTGTTTTACTCTAAAAACATGAATTCCACAAATAGTAAAATTTATAGGCCGGAGTTTCATCAAATCTTGCAGCTTCTGTATTTCATTTCTGCCGCGTTCATCTGTTGAAGTTATTTTTATTTGCATTAGAAAATAATACACAGCCCAGGATAAAATATGAGAAAAGTGGCTCTGAGTTTTTGTTACGTTTTCTTAACAAAAAGAATAAGTATAATTTAGATCTACAGAACAGAACAGAAACTACACACAAAAGTTTCAAATGGCTCACTGATATAATCATACGCATTATACCAATCATATATAATCAGCTTCTCTACAATTCTACTTTCATGTTTGTATTGTAGTCCCTGTTAAATACAAGGTATAATGAGCTCAATAGTAAATGGGAATGATGACAGTCACAGGGTTTTATCACCTGCGGATTTTCCGCTTAGTTTTTTGACGCCCCACATATTCCGAGCGACAGCAAAAATTTGTCGCGCGGTTTTACTATACGTCTCATATTTTGAACCGGTAGCTGTTAATTGTTTGCTTTCTTGCGTATACCTACCAGAATAACTTCGTTCTTGTCGCTCGAAATGTGATACGCGTAAAAAAACCGAGCTGAAAATCTACTGGCTAAAAGCCTTGTTTAGTTACTGTTAAAACTAGTTCCAAGCTCATAATACCCAAATCCACTCCTGTAAAAGCGCTGTAATTGCCAGCTACTCACTTGCGCAATGCATTTTCTTCTCAACACATATTCCTTGGATTTGGTTCATAATTTCGGTAATTAAATCCATAACGATAGCTGCGATAAAGAAGAAGAAAAGCGACGGAAAAATAGTTTGCAACAATTCTATAAAATGCTGCATTTCTACTCCCTGAAAATGTTATTTATTTCATTAATTATGCAATTTATTTGTAAACTAGCAGTTTCCCATGGTTGTACACGCGTCCCAAGGGAACTTTTTCCAGTACCATGACAAAATAAAGCCTAAATGAATTCTATCAAAACTTTCACCGAAACATAAATAGTTATGCACTTACATTTTGTTTCATAAATGATAATTTTAAGCTCAAATCGTAAATGAATTTGGTTAAACAAAACAGCTGACCAAAAACAGCCTGAAAGAGAAAAATAAATAGTAAGTAAGTTAATAAGCATTATTTTCAGTAACAAACTATGTTTAGGGACACTCCCATGGTCCACAGGTAGCGGGGGACGTCAACAGTTGGGGTGATTACACATATTAATTTGTCTAGACTTTTCCCAACTACGTCGGGGAGGGTTTCCAGTCCAACTAGATGCAGCTGAGAACCAGTGTTTTACATGGATCGAGTGCCAATCTGACCTCCACTACCTAGTTACCCGGTCAACCCCTATGTAAGACTTATTGCCAGACTTACTGTCTTATCACTACCAGTTACCACCACCAAAGATGTTCAAATTACAGCTGGTACCCACCAATTTATCATCTTTCCGAAACACGGAAGGATCTGTCATGACAAGATGGTTACCCATCCACGGACCTATAGCCCCAAGCGTTACTTAACCTTATCCAGGGGAAAAGGGGAATTGGTTGTCTGACAGAACTGTCAGTGGTGGGACATGTGCCTTCACTTTATTATTTGACTAGTTTCTGCCCGCGACTTCGTACATGGATCCTAATGCTTATGCCAGCGACAGCTGGGTCGTTAAAATGAAAGATCTGGAATGTCTCGAATCGTCTCGCGCATTTTTTTGTTTTACCATCCCTGGGAAAACAAGGGGATGCGCGGGAGCATGCAAAACGTTCCAGATCTTACATTTTTGTAAGCCAATAGGAAATGCCCATCAGACTGAACAGCTTTCGCTAAGACGTAATTCCTATATATACATATATTATATAACGCATATAGGGGTATAACGCAGACCCCTTGCCCAGGGTTACGGGTGAAGTCCTCAACGGTTTTAACGGCGGAGATGGAGTCCATCACTACGGCAATGAAGGCGGAAGAGGCAAGTCACAAGGACTTACAACTTGGATCTTGGCAAAGGGCAGCAGCTCTGTCAATACTGAGTGGAGGCGGAAGAAGTGGATTTCGGTACGGCTCTATATCAGACACTCACGTGCGTAGCTAGAATAGCATCAGCGGACGGGAGGCTGCGGTGCGGAAAGCAAGGGGGAAACTACCGCACTAACTTCCTCACAAAACTGCAGCAATGGGTAAAAAGTATAAGAGTAATAGTTGTCTTGACTTCCGCGATGTAACATGCCGCGGCGGTTCGAGACCGGCAGGGGCAGGAGCAAGGCTGCCTCGGTCGTCATCATGCGAAATCCTTGCAGGGTGGGCACATGGAACGTTCTCTCAATGATGGTGGATGGAAAGTTAGAAGAGTTAAAATTTGAAATGGAAAGATTAAATTTGGACATACTGGGACTCAGTGAGGTGCGTTGGGAAGGAAGTGGTGATTATTGGAGTGAGGATTTCAGAATTATTTACACTGGGGACCAAAAGGGTCGAAATGGCACAGCTATTATTTTAAACAAAACATGGGGAAATTGAGTAGAGAATACATTACACATAAGTGACAGACTTACTGCAATTAAAATAAACACCAAAGCATTTAATGTTTTTATACTACAGGTTTACATGCCAACTGGAAGTCATACAGACACAGAAGTAGATGACGTATACGAACAGATAGATTCAGTAATAGATACACTAAAGAGCAATCACAATATAATATTGATGGGTGACTTCAACGCAGTTGTCGGAGAGGGGGCTGAAGATAGAATTGTGGGGAAGTATGGGTTAGGAAAACGGAATCAAAGTGGAGAAAAGCTGGTGCAATTTTGCAAAGAACACAATTTAAGTATTTTAAACACAACATTTAAGCAACCGAAGCATAGACTTTATACTTGGAAAATGCCAGGCGACATTGGGCGCTATCAGTTAGATTATATGTATAATCATGAAGAATACATTTCTTAAGAATGTTACGTCTTGCAAGACCTTCCCAGGAGCTGATCTCAACACTGATCACAATTTGCTAGTCAGTAATATTAAATTAGAACCTAAGTTAAATATAAGGAAACAGAAACCAAAAAGTATAGATCTCAGTAAAGTAAGGGTTACACCTAATAAGTATCACGTGCAATATAGTAATAGTATAGGTCCTATACTATACTATACTATAGGAGATAAAATAGTTGATTTTAAGAATAATGAAGACTTTAAGTCTAATATAGAAAATGTAGATTTAAGATGGAACAATTTAAAAGAAGCAATTAAAACAAGTGCAGATAAATATTTAGGGAAAGAGAAAATTGTTCCTAGGAAACTATGGCTTAGCCAAGATATAATAGATATAATGTTGGAAAGAAGAAATTATAGAAATAAAAATGATAGCAATAGTATGAACATGTATAGAAAACTAACTAATAGGATAACCTTGAAATGTAGAGAACTTAGACAATTAGATATGGAAAAACATTGTATGAAAATAGAGCATCATATTAAAAAAGGACAATCAGACAAAGCTTACAGAATCATAAAGGAACTGGGTAGAAGTACGAAGAGAAAAAGTATAGTGATTTAAGATGAAAGTGGAGAGCTTATTTTTGACAGTACAGAAATTTCGCAGCGATGGAAACGGTACAGACAACAGCAGGTCAACGTATACGAATCTGTCAAATTTTACCAATCAAACATTAACCTACCTCCATTGTGATAAGGTTGAAAATGGAGTGCAGACAGTCTGTACATTGAAGAACTTTATAATGGTGATGGACTATGTCATAACGACATAGGACCAGAGCATGAAGTAGACCCTGACAACCAGGGACCTGAAATTTTGAGGGATGATTTGATGCGGCTTTACACTCGCTACAAATTAATAAAGCCCCCGGTGTAGATACAATTCCCATAGAGCTTATAAGAAATTCTAATGAACTTGCAATACCTGAACTGTTTGAAATAACTGCACAAATTTACCGATCGGGAAAACCGCCTACAGACTATTGCCAAAGCAAACTGATAGCACTACCCAAGAAAGCTAACACTCAGAAATGTGAAGAACACAGAACCCTTAGCCTTATAATTCATGCATCCAAAGTACTTTTAAAAATAATACACCATAGAATTTACAGCAAAATAGATAACTTAATTGGGCCTGACCAGTACGGCTTTAGAAAAAATAAAGGCACGATGGAAGCTATATTAGCATTAAGAATGCTCATAGACCGCAGATTAGATTTAGGATTAAACACTTACTTAGCTTTTATAGATTTAGAAAAAGCCTTTGATAAAGTTAACTGGCATCAAATCATGAAAACACTGAAAAACGCAGGAGTAGACTACAGAGACAGACGCATAATATATGAAATTTACAATAATCAGGAAACTTTAATTCAAATAGGAGAAGAAAAAGCTATAGCCAAAATAAAACAGGGAGTTCGACAAGGCTGCACCCTATCCCCGCTATTATTTAATATTTTCATTGATCAGGCGATAGCAGAAATAGCAGAGCAACCATCTGGAGGGGTTAAATTCAATGGACAAAGGGTTTTAATTATAAGATTTGCAGATGATATAGCAGCGGTGGCTGAAGATCATTTACAACTAGAGGCATTACTTAACTGCATGGACAGAGTTTTCACAGAATGCAAACTAAAAATTAACGTAAACAAAACGAAGACTTTAATAACATCAAAAGTAGCACCAATTTATAAGACCATCAAAATCAATAACACAGAAATAGATCAAGTCCAAAGTTTTAAATATTTAGGAAGCAACATAACATACGACTCAGGTGCCGATGCAGATGCCGCATGATATCAGGTGCCGAATTGCAATGGCCAAACAAGCCTTTTACAATAAAAAATATATATTTAAGTCCAATATTAACAGAAACATCCGCAAAAATTTCATAAAGACATACATCTGGAGCATTGCGTTGTACGGTTGCGAAACTTGGACATTAACTAAGCAGGATTCAAGCAGACTGGAAGCTTTTGAGATGTGGTGCTGGAGGAGGATGGAGAGAATTAGCTGGACGGANAGAAATAGATCAAGTCCAAAGTTTTAAATATTTAGGAAGCAACATAACATACGACTCTAGGTGTTCCACTGATATCAGGTGCCGAATTGCAATGGCCAAACAAGCCTTTTACAATAAAAAATATATATTTAAGTCCAATATTAACAGAAACATCCGCAAAAATTTCATAAAGACATACATCTGGACCATTGCGTTGTACGGTTGCGAGACTTGGACATTAACTAATGCCTGGTTTCTGAGGTTCATTTAACGGTAGTTTATCGATTCGATAACTCTATTGGTTCGATAACTCTTAGAAATGCGTTTCTGAACATCGCATTGTCAGATAAACTCGGTTTAAACTAAAGTTATCTTAACTCGTCATTTTTTGCCGTTTATCGGTTCGATAACTTTATTTGACGTTCAAAACGTCAAATAAAGTTATCGAAAATGGCAATCAAAATATGTATTCCATTTTTGTGGTGGTAAATAAAAAAAAATATTTATTAATGCGCATGCAAACATTATTTGACGTTTCTTTTTTTTAATGTTGACATTTTGCTGACGGCGTTCAATACAGCCACTGCTGTAAATAACGAATTATCTAGGTTACTTATGTATACTCTAAGGACTATGATCATTACTTTTTAAATGAAATACTCGTAGGTTTTGGTAACTTGATTAACTTCGAATATATATATTTAAAGTAATAAAACATGTCATAAAGCTGAAATATAATAGAGAAGTAAAGTTTTAGTTGTTATCTTTAAAAGCCCCATCTATTGGCAAATTTAGGAACTTACTATCCGTCACATAGTTATTGAAAGGCTCGTTGCGCATTCAGAAACGCAATGAAAGTTAATCGAGGTTTATCTTATGCATAACTTTATTGAACCAACAACTATTTTGAACATAATTGACGCCTTCAGAAACCGGGCATAAGCAGGATTCAAGCAGACTGGAAGCTTTTGAGATGTGGTGCTGGAGGAGGATGGAGAGAATTAGCTGGACAGATAAAGTTACCAACGAGGAAGTTTTAAACAGAGTAGGAACAGAGAGACAACTAGTACTTGACATTGAGAACAGGAGAGGGAAGATGATAGGGCATCTTATACGTCATAACGAGTACATTAGAAACATCGTGGAAGGGAAGATTGAAGGAAAGAGGGGAAGGGGTCGTCCAAGGTACAGCTATTTCAGACAAATTAAAGAGAAGGTGAAAGTTGTGACGTATAAGGATGTTCAGAAGCTGGCACTCGATAGACAAAAATGGAAAGAGCTGCACCGACAAGAACTAGGCTCTTAAATTAAAGAAGAAGACATATATTATGGTGTAGCTGGCCGCTTGAAGTTCCTCAACGGGTGTTCCAGATCTTCAAAATAATTCTCTCAGCCGAAAATGCTCATCACAGGGAACAATTTTTACTCTGGTACCAATTATGTATCTCTTACGGTTTCGCTGGTCTTTTGCGGTTCTGCATTAGGTGTTCAGGTTGCCAAGATAAATTATTAGCCTATAATGTTGCCTAGCCTTACACAAAAAAAAAAGAGTCATTCAAATCCGTCCAATACTTCCGAAGATTTGCGTTTACAAACAGACAGCATTTAATTGGATTCAATGATCTATTACTGTCTCTAAACCCGCCAATTTTTTTTTTATATATTCAATGTTCTGACACAGATTTTTACTGTTTTATTAGTTATTTTATTATCCTCCAACATTAATTGAAGATGTTGTAACAAAAATCTCCGAAGCCAAAATTACTACACACAGCGCTTACCAAGTATACAAGTATGGGCAAATCCCCACAGCTTGGGGGACGCCTTTCTCCAGAAGTAGACGTAGACACTGCTATGGACGACAGTAATTTTCCATGCACGAGAGTGAGAGTGACCATGAGAGTGGCACTAACGAATTTGCCAAGCTATACTTACCAGACATTTTAATTGGGTTTTAACGTTCCTGTATCTGTCAGCCAGCGTCTCATATATTTGAATAAACTTGTAAATAATAGACATATTCCTCGTTGAATTGAAATCAGTTGAGTGCAACATCATCTTAAATATTTTTAAGCGACAATACAAAAGGCTAAAATGCACGTATGAATTAGTTCTTGCCACATCAATAGAAATGACAATAAATACAAGGAAAACCAATTCTATTCCATCCCAACTGGCGAGTGCTATGTCGTATGAATAAATTGAGATTACAAAGAAAATTAGTCTCCAGGCTAGAGCGCCGGCTGTAACTAAAATTACTGACTTCATCAGTTTTCGATACTCTCGATTTGCATCAGGAAAACTGTCGAGGTTTGGTAAATATGTGAAGAATATCGCAGTATGATCTTGTTTAGCTCCCAAACATAATAGGAAGTATGTACAGTATTCTATCAAAATGACTACTTTATGAAATTGATATGTATCATAATATCGTATTTGGATGAATCCAATAACAAGCACAGCAATAGCAATGACAATCGTGTGCAGCTTTAAGATGAGACCTTTGAAGCGTGATAACTGATGGGGTAGATAAAATCCGAAAATAAGATAATAATACAGCAGAGGTTTCATCCTGGAAAATTGATGGTGTCCAATCATTATTTCGTTTCACCAAACAACACTACCGCGCGTATAAGACTTAAATAGAACAATGGCATGTTCTATGACACAAAGTTGTTTGATAAATTACTTCTAGATAACTGGTTATTTATATAAATATATTCCAAGGCTTTTTTTAATTACCGTTCATGGCAAAATGACCGTTCCAACAGTTAATCGATCATAGTGTTAAGCAACGCTTGGCATGATGAGTCCGACGCTGGGTGACCATCTTACCATGACGATAACCTCCTTATTTTGGAACGATATGTAGCCTATTTCATAGGCTTCATAAAGTGCATGGTTCATTTTTGGGGCTAGGTATCCGATTTTATAATAAAATTCCTTTAGCATTACTAGAATTACCCTTTAATAAATTTAAAGTGCAAGTTAAAACTATTCTTGCGCAGAAGGCATACTATACAATTAATGATTATTTGAATGATAAGAAGAGTTGGTCGCCATGTTCAACGCAGGACAGCCCTATATAGTTATCAATGTGATTATAAATTAATGAATGTCGAACTTTTATTGATAAAACATCTCAGATTATACATCCTACACTTTTATTGCAATGAGCAGGTCCATGCGGTCTACTAGAGATCATGGTCCTAATCAATTGTATTTGTAGCTGTTAAGTTATGTAGCAGTAAGTACGTCATGCTCCCTTAGACGGTGGCTAATACCTGAAGTGCGGCTACACCTAGTTTTAGCCGGTTAGAACTAGGTGTAGCCACTTACTCTTGGTTAAACCTAGTACGTGCCGATTATTTTCGGGTAAAACTAGGTCCAGCCTTCATCATGCCGGCTACAACTAGGTTCGGTCATTACCTGTTGGATAAAACTAGGTCTATCCGATATCATTCCGGCTAGAACTAGGTCCAGACTAAGTTCCAGTAATAGGTAATGTAAGTTCTTGTATGGTATCTATAAATACTTCAAATCAATATTAAGATGCTATTTAATTTTTTTCAGTAATTGCTTTTGGATAGTTGATTACTTCTGTTTTTAGAATGCCATTCCTAGATATTTTGTTCGATACCTATCTAACTTATTTAAAAAAAAACTTCATTGAATTAGAGGTGTTTTATTAATTTATTTACAATAAATAAAATACACTTGTACTTAGTAGAAATGGCGATCATGCTAAATCGGTAGGAATTAGAGCATCGTGGGCCTTTCACTTTTGTGAATATGTTAAAAATAAAAGACAATCTTTCCACTTCGCCTCCATACTACATTTAATAGTCAAATATTTGAAGACAATTATTACATTGAGTTATTTATTTCAGAAAANCCCTTCCCTGTTGGATAAAACTAGGTCTATCCGATATAATTCCGGCTAGAACTAGGTCCAGCCTTCATCATGCCGGCTACAACTAGGTTCGGTCATTACCTGTTGGATAAAA
>NWSH02000050.1:1889613-1908027 GCA_002382865.2 Heliothis virescens | reverse complement strand
TGAAAGCAACGGTAGTATGTGGAACTAAAGATTTTTCCTTTGTTGAATCCTGTGATAAATATTAGAGTAAGTCCATTAGATGGATGTTAGGGATTATCTTTTGTCGACTTAGCTTTGAAAGTTTTTGGTTTCGTTCCGGGTATTTCGTTTAAATGTTTTCAGATTTTTAAATAGTTATCAGAAATGTTTTGCAAATAAGATTGTTACTTTGAACTGGCTAAACGGATTNGCAACGGTAGTATGTGGAACTAAAGATTTTTCCTTTGTTGAATCCTGTGATAAATATTAGAGTAAGTCCATTAGATGGATGTTAGGGATTATCTTTTGTCGACTTAGCTTTGAAAGTTTTTGGTTTCGTTCCGGGTATTTCGTTTAAATGTTTTCAGATTTTTAAATAGTTATCAGAAATGTTTTGCAAATAAGATTGTTACTTTGAACTGGCTAAACGGATTGAGCCGAAAATTAGGGACATTGAAGCGAAAACCCTAGGTGTTAGCTAATTTAATCAAATCTTTTAGTTATTTTAAGTGAAAGAGAAGCATTTATAACTAAAGCATTTATAATACACGTACACATTACATGAAGTGGAATGAAAACTAGGCTAGTTTAGTGTAGTTACGTTACAGTTTGGAGTTTCCACTAAACTGCTGGAGTTTGAAATCGATACAGGCTAACTACGAGATTCAATTTTAGCCTCTCCCCAAATATGAGGGGAAACTAATAATATAAGGAGTATCCCGTAACCCCGTTAGAAAAATATATATCCTGTGTTTTTTTTTCGGGGATTTCCATATTGGTCAATGTATTGCAAGATACTTGGAGATTTCTTTGATAATTTATACGTGTTTCATAAGTGATTTTATTTTTTTGTGAAATGTGATGAAGTGGTCTGCTAGGGAACTATTAATAAAAATGTGTTTCTGCCTAACGAAGGTGATACCTTATGTATTCGAACTTAAAACCTAAGCCTTTCTCGGTGCACCAATCACCAATTTCCAGACTCTGGGCTGCTTTAGTAAATTCTGAAACCAACAAAGCGATTTTGCCCCACTCGAGTATCGAACCCGAGACCTCGAGCCTGGCAGTCGCGCTGTGCGATTAATAAATTGCACTAAATGAGCAGTACTTGTACACTAAAGTCAAATAAATAAAAACTGAACTCACAAAAGTAAACAAGTAATCAAAAATTCACAACACAACACAACAGCTGACCTACCTTTATTTACACAATTACTCTTTCCTAACACAGTCTTCCATCACTCTCCTTTCAATATATTTTCGCCGGAAAAATTCGACATTGAAATTAAACGCGCCCGGGCCTTCATTGAAGCGTGAAATTCTTCATATTGGAAAAAGAGGCGTATAATAATAGATGTGCCGTGGGCTTTTACAATAAATTGCGTCCGAACTGGTCGGGATAATTGGCAGGTGACCGGCCCGATTATTCAATCTGGGCATTGATAAATTAAACGGGAACGCGTGCGTTTACGTAATGTCTCCCTATTGTGGTCCGGTGTAAAATTACTGTAACTATTTTGTGTGCTGGATTGATGTTGAGACTTGCTTGGTTTATTATCGCTCGTTTTAGAGGTACCAATTTTTTTTTACAACTTTTTGAGGTTTTTTTGTTCAACAGACAGATTGCATGGTCAGATATCATAATTATTGGTCTCTTTATGTAGTCAACTAAACAGAAGCTTATTCGCTGTAAGACCATTAGTAAAATTGGTTTTATAGAATTTTTCATATGAGGCATGTTTTATATTTTTCATTAATTTGTCTTTCTTATGTTGTCAGCTCTTCTTTAAGATGGTCAAGACAGACTTTTTATTTCATATTAAAGAAGAATATTATAACCAAATTTCCAAAATTCAATTTGCTCATGCAAATCATTTTCGAAAAACTATAAGGAATATTTTTTTTCATACCTATATTATTTTTTCAGAATCAAATTTATTTTAATAGAAATGAGAATCCATCGCTTTTGATAAGTTCCATTTGAAACTTTTTCTTCTGAGATTGAATAATATCATTTCTTAGACGCCCAAGATCTGATATTGGAAAACTGGATGATAGGATCTCTGGTACTTAACTTATTCAATATTTAAGTTTAATCTGCGAGCGTCCAGTCTTTTTTTAGAAATCTCATCTAGTTTAGAGGCAATCGTTGAATTGTTATTCGCATTGAGAAAATTGCGCATAACTGTAATATCGGCGCCTATGCCTCTATAAAGACGAATATAACAAATCAATAAGAATTTTTAAAATACTTATTGATTAGTTTGTAAGTTTGACTAAAACATCTTACTTTTAATGAATTTAGAGCTTTCGCGAAAAAAATGTGGCAATACGTGTGGTCGTCACAGCCTAAAACGGCTACTACTGGACAAAGGCCTCCCCAAGCTGGGGGTTTTGTTCATACTCACCGCACTGGTCATGCGTGTTGGCAAACGCAGTGTGCGATGTTTTCAGTTATGTTTTAATACCCCACTTGGTACTCTGTGGTGGTTATGCGGCCATCAGTCGAAAAATATATGTACCTGATTATTTTCTATGTTTGAATGACAAAATCTGCTCAACTTTCATGCTAAAATAAAACAATGAACACGAAATATTCAACTTTTTTTGTACGAATTTAAGTTTTATTCTTCACTAAAAACTCCATTTAAAAACCAGTGAAAAATACATCCAAGATTCATTAGCGTTTAAAACATCAGTCCACCGCAGCAAGACGTGTAATCCTAAAAGGGTAATATTTTATGTGAGAATAGCCTCCCTGCTAGAGTGCACTCAAGTGTTTACCTCAGCCATTAACCCCATTAACTTGCTAGTGTTTTGACCACAAAGCTGAATAAAATCTAAACCCTGACAGCTGTTTTTAGTATTGTTTTAAAAGTTTTTACTTAGGTATGTAGGTATAAATGATTAATCTAAACATTTGCCAGTGGTTACGGGTAGTTAGACGCTAGAAAGTTTGACATCCAGTCTTAGAAAGAGGTATTGCGTTGCATAGATTAACCATATCACTTATTTGTGAATTAAAAAAATAAGTAGGCATATGAAACTTCTAATTTTCTTGTTATTTGTTTAAAACCACAAAACACATGCATTTCTCTACAAAAGTATTCATTACTTTAATTTTTATACAGAAGAAGCAGCCTATCAGTGTTCTATTAATAAAATGTACACCAACCCTATTCCATGCGGCGACGATACGATTATTAATATGCTATGTATGTGTGCGTGGACAGTTTTGCGCATGCGTGAAATACGGCCTCGCTGTAGCCTGCAGTTTGCTCTTCAGATGGCTTCAAACTCAGGCCGGTTCGGACGTGCCTGGGTTTGGAATCATCTGTGTATTAAATACCTTGTGAAATATATATTCTCAAAATATGAGGTGTTTCGTTTTATTACAACATTTTTTTTCTCTAGTGGAATATTTTCTAGTATTTATAGGTGTGATTCGCATACTTTTTTTGTAAAATTTTGTAGCATGCCGTGATAAAAAATGGTATGAAATGGTGTAGAATAGGATATTGCTCGATTGTTTCATTATAGCAGATGAAATAAACTGATATAAATGTAATGCAAAAAATGGCATAGAGCTTGCTGATATTACTACATTCCTGCCAAAATGGCATAAAACTAGATGTAGTGATAGAAAATGGCATGGAACTCGTTTATGCAGTAATAGAAAAAGGTATGGAAATCGTATATTCGGTGACAGAAAATGACTATAGAACTCATGTATACTTCACTCATATATCAGCCTTTTTATCGTCCCACTACTGGGTACAGGCTTCCTCTTACACAGAGAAAGATTGAGCGGAAATGGTATCGAACTTGATGGTGTAGAGACAGAAAATAGCATGAGACTTATTTATGCAGTGATAGAAAATGGCATGGAACTCGTATATGCAGTGATAGAAAATGGCATGGACTTGGTATATGCAGTATTAGAAAATGGCATGGAAATCGTATATGCAGTGATAGAAAATGGCATGGACCTGGTATATGCAGTGGTAGAAAATGGCATGGAAATCGTATATGCAGTGATAGAAAATGTCATGGGCCTGGTATATGCAATGATAGAAAATGGTATGGATCTGGTTTATGCAGTGGTAGAAAATGGCATGGAACTCGTATATGCAGTGATAGAAAATGGCATGGAACTGGTATATGCAGTGATAGAAAATGGCATGGATCTAGTTTATGAAGCGATAGAAAATGGCATGGAACTCGTACATGCTGTGACAAAAAATGGCATGAGGGTCTAGCGTAGGTACTCATGTTCCCCTTCCCCGACAATTCTGTCCTTGTCCTTTGTCCTTACCCATTTTTATTTTTCACACCGTTTAAGAATGCAGTTGGATATTTCACAGTCGAACCGGCCCAGAACGTCAAAGTCCAAAAGTCGAAAAGACATAATGAAAGTAATAAAATAGATGATTTCATAACTTCCTACAGTTTTGCAATGAAAATGATCAAGTAATAGAAGTGAGTTGTTTTTTTGATCGTTCCCGTATCTACGATCCACGTTTATTCTCATGCTTAACTTTCTAACAATATGATCTTCATTTCTCCCCACCATATGCCCATACCATGACAGCCAATTACCTTATAGCTATGACAACCAGTTCTTCTTGCAAAATTTCCTAAACACCAAGAAAATTGTTCTAAAAATAAAATCTACTACCTCACTAATTAAATTGTCAAGCAGGATTATAGCAAAGATATATGGCAAGCACGCAAGTTCATGCTATCGTCAACAAAGTTGCAAGTTGCTTAGCAATAGGCCATCCAACTTGGTGTTTGCGAACATAATTACGGCCTCAGCTATTGGACAAACTCTGCGTGAAATTGGTACAAGCTAGTTGAGAAGTTTGACTAAGATATCTTTGGATATAAGCCAATTATGTTTATGAAGAGTTTTAATANAAAAATAAAATCTACTACCTCACTAATTAAATTGTCAAGCAGGATTATAGCAAAGATATATGGCCAGCACGCAAGATCATGCTATCGTCAACAAAGTTGCAAGTTGCTTAGCAATAGGCCATCCAACTTGGTGTTTGCGAACATAATTACGGCCTCAGCTATCATTGGACAAACTCTGCGTGAAATTGGTACAAGCTACTTGAAAAGTTTGACGAAGATATCTTTGGATATAAGCCAATTATGTTCATGGAGAGTTTCAATTATGAATCAAATCTGAATGACGAGTTTTGTGTGATGAAATATCAACTTATATTTTAAATGCAATAGAATTAAATGTTGAAAAATATTTAGTTTAATTTCTAATCCTCGATGCTAGCCAAAACTCCGAGGTATTCCTCGAAGCGCTACTGTTTTGAAGCGCAAATAGTGACCTTTATTATTTCTTGGAGCGCGCCGCTTAGTACCGCTCCCGATAACAATTCCAACTAAAAGGTGCGCTAAACTAAGTGCGTTTCCAAACAGTTGCGCTTCGAGGAATACCTCAAAACTCCATGCCATATTTCAGCATAAAAAAAAAACCTAATAAAAATAAGATGCCTCTCCTATTTTTTTATCCATAACTACAAAATGTTCTTCAAAATACGTATATCAAAGTTCAGGAAACAGCTAACAGGNTTTCTAATCCTCGATGCTAGCCAAAACTCCGAGGTATTCCTCGAAGCGCAACTGTTTTGAAGCGCAAATAGTAACCTTTATTATTTCTTGGAGCGCACCGCTTAGTACCGCTCCCGATAAAAATTCCAACTAAAAGGTGCTCTAAACTAAGTGCGTTTCAAAACAGTTGCGCTTCGAGGAATACCTCAAAACTCCATGCCATATTTCAGCATAAAAAACCCAATAAAAATAATAGCCTCTTCTATTTTTGTATCCATAAATCCGAAGTAGCCTTCAAAATACGTATATCAAAGTTCAGGAAACAACTAACAGACCGATATATTATCGACCGGTTCCCATAAAGGCCTCTTCATACATGGGCACATTGAGAACTTAATCTGGATGATTTATAACGGGTGCATTGACCTGTCTTTCATTCGCAGCACTGGGCAAAGAGAATGAAGCGAGATCGAAGCACTGAGATGTGTGAAAATAACAAATGACGGTTACCGGGCTGTGGGGTGTAGATATAAAACGGCCAGCTACAACTTTTTTTCCGCCGTATTTTTTTTTATTTAACTATTTTTCTATTTTGGAATGATGTTAAAATGAAATTAATTAGACAAGTATTGTATGTACTAGCTACATCAACCTTCCCGAACCCACCAAATTTCTTCAATAGATTTCAACCCTATCAGAAAAATGGCAGGTTTATATTCGATTGGAAAATTTGATAGATTCGGGTAGGTTGACTTACTGTCCATCGATGGCATACCTACTGTTTGATTCACTCTGTCTAAAATTAAATGGAAACAACCAAAGACTCGTTTACAGTGCACATCGAATTTCGATGTACGAAAACTTGCATGAGGAAGGTCAAATATGTAATTGGTTGATAGTACGTAACGTAATGCGATCTAATATAAATAAAATGTTAAAACTTCATATAAACAAACAACTTTATTGCATTTTGAGTATCACACACAACTATTTATATTATTCGTGAACAAAATAATTATTACAATTAATCAAACCACAAACAATTAAATTGCCATTTATATACTAAATGATGTGTAAAGTTAATGTGCGTCGATCTGTTTGAATATAAATAAAATATATACGTACTTTGGTAAATGGATTACTCTATCATCTACTAAATCTATTTATTTATAAGGTATGTGTTGCCATATGTTAAAACATTTATCATTTATTTTGCATGAGGGTCAAAACTTACACTTTTAAACATATAATATGAAAGCAGTTTTTCCTCACTGCTACTTCAGAAAAAACACTGAAATAAATTTAAAGTTTCATTTTTTCCATGCATGATTTTGTGGCCGACTATACTGGAGCCATTTGTGAACTTGACCGGTATTTAAACAATGTTTTAGCAATGATACTTATCGTACCATAGGTCTTCTAACGTTAAAATATTTATAATATAACTAAATAATCTCTTCTTCTTTTCCATCGCTGTGATCAAAATGAGAATTGCAGTATAGCGATCATATATGCAGTTATAAAGCCAATAAAAGTTAAAACTATGTCTACATTTAGAGGATACTGGTTCCATAAATTCAGCCCCATCGTATACTCGTCGATAAATTCCATAGATTCGTATACAGCCGATCGCAAGTTATAATCTGTTAATAAACAAGAAAAATAATTTATTAAAAATTTGTTAAAGTTCGCGTAAAAAGTAAATATTTATTGTTTTTGCTAGTAGTAATTTTATTATGTGCTAGTTTTTGCCCTNCATGAGGGTCAAAACTTACACTTTTAAACATATAATATGAAAGCAGTTTTTCCTCACTGCTACTGGAGAAAAAACACTGAAATAAATTTAAAGTTTCATTTTTCCATGCATGATTTTGTGGCCGACTATACTGAAGCCATTTGTGAACTTGACCGGTATTTAAACAATGTTTTAGCAATGATACTTATCGTACCATAGGTCTTCTAACGTTAAAATATTTATATTAACTTAATAAACTTGTCTTCTTTTCCATCGCTGTGATCAAAATGAGAATTGCAGTATAGCGATCATATATGCAGTGATAAAGCCAATAAAAGTTAAAACTATGTCTATATTTAGAGGATACTGGTTCCATAAATTCAGCCCCATCGTATACTCGTCGATAAATTCCATAGATTCGTATACAGCCCATCGCAAGTTATAATCTGTTAATAAACAAGAAACATAATTTATTAAAAGTTTGTTAAAGTTCGCGTAAAAAGTAAATATTTATTGTTTTTGCTAGTAGTAATTTTATTATGTGCTAGTTTTTGCCCTTATTCCAGTAATAATCCAGATTTCATTTAAAAATGTATTCACAAAACAACATAAAGCCTTATTGATGGACGTTTAATGGAACATATAAAATTATTAAACTGAAGATAGATTCACCCGCTTCCCAAGGGAGCTAGGTACTTCCGATACCAAGATATTACTATTATTGCCAAGTTCTATAAAAAAATAGCTGATTGCGCGTGCAGGGACACAAAAACTTTATAAATATAAAGATATACCTTCATAAACTAAGAGTTCCCTTGCAATAGTCTTCTTGATCTCATCTAAATCATTTGCAGCCCGTTCTAATATAAGCATGGGAGAGCACAAAGAGATCAATTGCATGATAGCTTGGTAACACATTGTTATAACGAACACATCCTGAAAATATAAATTGCGATTGAATTTGGCGAAAACCCATTTTCTCAAGAATTGATTAGATAGCTATGTAGTTACTTACGACATTCAAGAAAGTGACGTGGAAGATTATATTGAGAATTTTACAAAAGTCCATTACAAACCGAAAGATTGTCTGAAATAAATATGAATTTTAATCACAAAATTGCAATACTTTTATTGTAAAATGATTAATTTGTTGATTTAATTATTATGTTTTACATATGGTTGGATGAAAGAGGATTTAAAGTTGATATTCATGTACGTACTATTACAATCCAATCCTGTATTGGTGTCCAAGATATTATTATTTAATAATTATTATTTAAAATAATAATATCTTGGACACCAATACAGGCAATGCACCTCGAGGAAACATGGACTTTCAGACTTTATGTCTGAAATCACCAACGCACATTGAGCAAGCGTGGTGGTTATCGCTCAATCCTTCTTTGCGTGAGAAGAGGCCTGAGCTCAGCAGTGGGACGATAAAATGGCTCATGCTGATGATAGGTATTTCTTGNTATTCCTGTACGTACTATTACAATCCAATCCTCACCTCGAGGAAACATGGACTTTCAGACTTTATGTCTGAAATCACCAACCCAATTGAGCAAGCGTGGTGGTTATCGCTTAATCCTTCTTTGCGTGAGAAGAGGCCTGAGCTCAGCAGTGGGACGATAAAATGGCTCATGCTGATAATAGGTATTTCTTATCACTTACCAATGGTCTAATATATTTCAAGGTCGAATCAAAATGGTGGGTCAGCTTCATATAAGAATGTGTAAACTCCTTAATAAAAACAGTTTTTTGGACATCGGTAATGCCATTTGAACCAAAGTGTGTATTCATTTGTTTTCTTAATATGGCCACTGTATTTCGATATCCTTCCATAATATAAATCACGGATAAACGACAAGCAAAACACGCAATATTTTTATTAAAGAACGTACAAAGTATTAGAAAATCAGGTCTATCGATAGCATTTCCAAAAAATATTATATACCCGATGATCGTTATCAAAGACAGGTAAATCGTTACGTAATATTTATAAGACTTTTGTATTGCAGGAAAATCGATTTCTAACATTTTGACGAAGGTACCCAGATATTTTTCGCCATGTATTAATGTAAATATGGTGTCAACATTTAGTTCCATTATGTAATTAAAGAAGTTAAAAATGATGTAAGGTGAATTTTGTTGCTGATTAAAAATCTTTTGAAAGCCATAAATCACGATAAATAAATAGTTGGTAATACAAATCAATTTTGAGAGGACAGAGGTGTAGACGGAACTACTCAAATCACAGCACTGAAAACATATTATTTTAAGCCACACGAGTTGTTTCAGCGACAACTTATGACCGAATTTCATTTTGATTTTTAGCACTTTTAAAATTTGTCCTCACTGGTATACTGGTATACAAATGAAGTACGACTATTTTTTGACAAACACAGGTATAGTATTGTACTAGTTTATTGATTAGGTAATTCTTACCTAAAATTAAAATGTAGGTAGTGGGGCCCGCAGCGATGAAAATACACTTTTAATAATGCTATACTGTGTATTAAATGTGATGTTGNAGGTAGTGGGGCCCGCAGCGATGAAAATACACTTTTAATAATGCTATACTGTGTATTAAATGTGAATATGTTTCTATTAATGAATCATAAACATTTATATCTACTACTATTAATAGCTAGTTTTTCCCCACTGTTTTAGCCTCGTTCTAAGGTTTATATCCATTCTCAAGGTCTAGCTAGAATACCTACGCGTGTAGCACACATTTAGACTAGTTAAAGCCTAAAATTGCGACATTTATAATTTTAGAAAGCAATAGCCTCTAACACTGCCAAAACCAAGGCCTAGTTTAAACTTTTTAGGGTCACATTACTTCTCATTCACGATCAGAAAATTATATGTAACTGGTAAGAACTTATATATAACATAGGTATCATTTATCGATGAATATTGTTCCTCATATGATGGGTATAAAACCGCGTGCAAAAGGTAATGAGAAACATCATTTTTGCTACTTAAATCAACTTGAACATGAAAATAGTTGAAGGTAAATCAGCAAGGCAACATTGTTGAAATATTCATATTCCGATGTATTGCATTGGGTCGAATGTCACAGCATATTGATGCTATGATCAAACGGGAAATTGGACGGCACAAACCAGACAAGTATTTTGCGGTATTCTGAATGTACGTTTGTTCTAGAGCTCTCTATTAAGCTTGTGTTGCAATGTTGTATGTAAAATTTGCAGTTTTCAATAATCAATACATTATTCCAGTCTGTTAGTAGTGTTATGGAATTATTTAAATAAAAAGATTTTGAAAATTTAATTATGTATTTTCAAGACAAGATAACAATAAATAAGGCTTTCAAATGTGAAAGTTATTATACCAATACAAATTACATAATAAAAGAAAGTTCGATATCGTGAACACTTTCTATAATGTAGTAAACAACGGTATGTTTTAAAAATATAGAAACAATATTATTATGGAGCCTGTTGGGCACAACAAAAGTTGGTTTTTATAGAGGTTTGCTCAGTTTCACTCACTTTGAGAGAGAAACATTTCCCGCATCAAGATAAAAAGTGCCTAGGCAGGCCCTCTCTGTCAGGCTCTACAATATTTTGTGTACTAATTTTTAAATAAGTTCAATAATTTTTGTATCGGAAACTTTTCGTGGCCAATCCACGAAGAAGCTATGTAAAAAATAGGTATCTAAAAATAGATGCTGCTTTTGCAGGCAAAAAATCTTTTTCAATAAACAAAAACATATTCGAACTACCACTAAAACAGCACTCAGCCGAACAATTTCGTAAATCATAAACCGGTATTACAGCCCCTTCTCCCGGCCTATCTATTCAAAGCTGGCAAATAAATATTTGTATCCACCGAAGTAATATGTAGCTGGCGAACAGCTGTTGCGATAGTTGTTAACTGGCAATATTGCAAGTACCACGTAATTTCTGAGACAAACTTCGACTGAGCTTTTATTGCGATCCACAATATTACGCCTTTATATCTCGTTGCTATTGTCTGGTGTTGCTGTCAAAATATTTGGCTGCGGAGTTGGTTTTGTGCTAAGTGATTATGTTGGGTGGGTATCGGGTTGTCCGGGTGTCTGGGCTGTGAAGGCCAGATAGGCAATCGCTCCATGTAAAACACTGGTTCTCAGCTGCATCCGATTAGACTGGAAGCCGACCCCGACATAGTTGGGAAAAAGCTAGGCAGATGATGGGTATCCTTTTCACAAAATGTTTTTATCCTGATATACTTTGGCATAATTTTAGTTTGCATACTTTTACAGTGCCTAATGAGTTTTCATATAATAGTATACTTAACTAGTTTGAAGTTTCGATGATAACCCTGTGCTCTAACTAGTAGGTATATAAAAGCCGTTAGGCAAAAGTATGAGTATGCAAAAAATATGTGTTATAAATAGACCAACTTTTTTAATGCGATAAGATAGGAACCCTGTTGGTTGCTAATGCAGCTTTTGCCTTTTAATNCCGACATAGTTGGGAAAAAGCTAGGCAGATGATGGGTATCCTTTTCACAAAATGTTTTTATCCTGATATACTTTGGCATAATTTTAGTTTGCATACTTTTACAGTGCCTAATGAGTTTTCATATAATAGTATACTTAACTAGTTTGAAGTTTCGACGATAACCCTGTGCTCTAACTAGTAGGTATATAAAAGCCGTTAGGCAAAAGTATGAGTATGCAAAAAATGTGTTATATTATGTGTTATAAATAGACCAACTTTTTTATGCGATAAGATAGGAACCCTATTGGTTGCTAATGCAGCTTTTGCCTTTTCAATTTTTGTCATTACTCTACTTTCATACTAAAGTGCTTTACTTTTATACTAAAGTGCACATTTTTTACCGGAGTAAAGCAGGTTCTATTTCATGTCTTCACCAAAACGCTTTCTGTCAAGATTTCTCACAAAATATGTGAAGCATACAGCCTAGAGAGTAGGTTATCAAATTTAACAATAGCTGTCAAAATCCAGGTTTGCTGAAAGTCTGTCTACCTGTCTTACCTGCCTGATGGTATAAGCCGATAACTGAACTCTGAAGGGCAGTTGGAAATTCCAAACTTGTCTGAGCTTGGAAACGAATTATTTGGTTTCCAAATGAATTNTACAGTGCCTAATGAGTTTTCATATAATAGTATACTTAACTAGTTTGAAGTTTCGACGATAACCCTGTGCTCTAACTAGTAGGTATATAAAAGCCGTTAGGCAAAAGTATGAGTATGCAAAAAATGTGTTATATTATGTGTTATAAATAGACCAACTTTTTTATGCGATAAGATAGGAACCCTATTGGTTGCTAATGCAGCTTTTGCCTTTTCAATTTTTGTCATTACTCTACTTTCATACTAAAGTGCTTTACTTTTATACTAAAGTGCACATTTTTTACCGGAGTAAAGCAGGTTCTATTTCATGTCCTCACCAAAACGCTCCCTGTCAAGATTTCTCACAAAATATGTGAAGTATACAGCCTAAAGTCTAGGTTATCAAATTTAAAAATAGCTGTCAAAATCCAGGTTCGCTGTCTTACCTGCCCGATGGTATAAGCCGGTAACTGAACTCTGAAGGGCAGATGGAAATTCCAAGCATGCCTGAGCTTGAAAACAAATGATTTGGTCAGATTTTTTTTTTGATAAAAATTTTCATTATTTTATATAGATGTACTCAATACTTTTGTATTTTAATTCCTTATAAAAATTTACCTAACTTAATTTTTATAAAATAATTAGCTTGAATTCCTATAAGTACCAGCAAATATGAACACACAAAGAATGTAGGTACCCAATCTTTTCAGAAAAGCACAATTGTTTTCCCCTTTTTAATATTAAAATATTTCGTTCATAATTAAGTATATTTGCATACAAATAAGTGCTCCCCAAATTGAGTTCCCGAAATTACGTTGCATTCGGTTTCATAATTATAATAAACGCAGTTTGCACCATAGTCGAGTCCTCGAGAAAAGCTTTTTATGGAAATAATTAAAAGTAACAAAATATAATTTATATCCAAATTGCCTTTTTGTTTCTGATAAATGACTGAATTAAGGTAAAGTTTTTAATAATTACATTTATTTTTTAACTAATATTTTCTAGATTTTTAATAAGAAACGTTATCAAAATTAATGTCATAATATTTATCCGAAAAACTTCGTTTGTTTGTTTCATCAAGTAATAATAGACTTTTTCAATTTTGGGTCTTATTTTTTACTAACGCAAATTATTGTTATAAAGTAAAATCAAGTTTTACTTCTGTGTGGAGTTAAAGTGTATTTCAGAATTTGATGATTTTTCCCCGTTAAGAGGACCAAAAATAAATGGTTTCTGAATCTCTTTTTTGCTGCTTCAGTCAGAATGTCAGTATGCAAAATGATATCAGCAGTTAGGTAAGACTAAAAATTTTGATACATTTCATAATAGTATTTACACGTAGGTATTTGAACCCATAAAGGNTTCAGCCCGATCCATCCAGTGGTTTCGGCTGTGCGTTGATAGATCACTATGTCAGTCAGTCATTATTTGGTCAGATTTTTTTGGTAGGAATTTACATTATTTTATTAAGATGTACTCAATACTCTTGTATTTTACAAAAAATTACCTAACTTAATTTTTATAAAATAATTAGCTTGAATTCCTATAAGTACCAGCAAATATGGCCCCACAAAGAATGTAGGTACCCAATCTTTTCAGAAAAGCACAATTGTTTTCCCCTTTATAATATTAAAATATTTCGTTCATAATTAAGTATATTTGCATACAAATAAGCGCTCCCCAAATTGAGTTCCCGAAATTACGTTGCATTCGGTTTCATAATTATAGTAAACGCAGTTTGCACCATAGTCGAGTTCTCGAGAAAAGCTTTTTATGGAAATAATTAAAAGTAACAAAATGTATTTTAAATCCAAATTGCCTTTTTGTTTCTGATAAATATCTGAATTGCTGTAAAGTATTTAATAATTACATTTATTTGTTATCTAATATTTTCTAGATTTTTAATAAGAAATGTTATCAAAATTAATGTCCTAATATTTTTCCGAAAAACTTCGTTTGTTTGTTTCATCAATTAACAATAGACTTACTTAATTTTAGGTCATATTTTTTACTAACGCACATTACTGTTATAAAGTAAAATCAAGTTTTACTTCTGTGTGGAGTTGAAGTGTATATCAGAATTTGATGATTTTTCCCCGTTAAAAGGACCAAAAGTAAATGGTTTCTGAATCTCTTTTTTGCTGCTTCAGTCAGAATGTCAGTATGCAAAATGATATCAGCAGTTAGGTAAGACTAAGAATTTTGATACATATTTACACGTAGGTATTTGAACCCATAAAGGACTATTATTATAATGCTTTGACNTGATGATTTTTCCCCGTTAAGAGGACCAAAAATAAATGGTTTCTGAATCTCTTTTTTGCTGCTTCAGTCAGAATGTCAGTATGCAAAATGATATCAGCAGTTAGGTAAGACTAAAAATTTTGATACATTTCATAATAGTATTTACACGTAGGTATTTGAACCCATAAAGGACTTATTTTAGACAACAATCCGGGTCTTACTCGCGATCAAACTATTAAAGGTTTTACGATACCTCTTTTCTCCCGACGTCTTTTCTCCCATAAAGGACTATTATTATTTTGCTTTGATATGATTACAATAAACTGCAACATTATTCAAACTTGCTTGAAACAAAGCTTACGCCAGCTTTACATGTATTGACTGACCAAATCACGTAGTCATGAATTTCAGCATGTTATTTAGTCATGACATCATTTCAATTTCAATATTCAAATTTCTACATGCACGTAGGGCTACGTCTGTAGCGAGTTGCTACGACGTAGTAAATTCGCTACGACTGCCAACACGGTTACGTAGCTGAGGTGTGCATTGTGCATGCTATCGATTACCGTCAGATTAAAATAAAAATGCGTATTCATAAATGTTCTGATTAATAATTGAAAAAAAAACATTCTTCAATAAAAGCCTCTTTCAAATAACGGTCATATACCAGCAACCATCCTGTAACGGAAGATCTTTGTGTTGTTTTTTTATCAATATAATTTAATTAAATTTACTACATAAATAAAGATGGTATATTATAATTAAAGAATAATTTATATAGATAATTATTTATCCTTTAGGCTTCTAGGCCTTTCTCTTCTATTTGTCAGTTTGATGAGGTTCTTTAAAGTTCCATTTTAGCAAGTACAAGTAGTGCCAAAGTGATTCCAAAATATCCTATTCACGATTATAACAAAATTTCCTACCCCATCCCGACACTAAGATTAAACACCGTTTTAACGTTTGATTAATCGTCGATAGAAACGCTTAGAATTGATCGACGACTCGCCCAGTCAATGGTTGCAAGATAAATAGCTAGGCACGGCGAGCATTGAATGCGTAACAAATGGTTATATCGGCTCGACTGATGCGGGACAACCGTTTTGTGCCATCGACCTGCATCAGGAGCACAATGCCTTAGATAGACCTTTCTTTACGCGTATAATACTCTATTTTATTGATGAGTTTCTTTAGATTATAATTTTAGAATATTATTATCGGAAGTTTTTTGCAAGTTGTGCTTATACAATACCTTGTGTTCGGCTTTCTTTTGTCCTACTTTCGGAGAAAATATTGCCTGAAAAATGTTTGTAACGGCGGATTTTTGCTGTGTTTTCGCTTTATTCATTTTTGGCGTATATTACACCAATACGACTTGTATATTTATTAATCCTTGGTGTCTGGATAAACATCCGGAAAAAAGATCAACCATTATACAAACAAATAAGTATGGTATTTTCGTCCGCACGTAATCATAACCTTTCTCGATGAACGGGTTATCTGACACTGAAAAAAAATTTCAAAATGAGACCAGTAATTCTTAACAAAGAGCGTTCAACCATTGCAATTTTCAGGTACAGTCGATGGCAAGTCAATGTACCCAAATCTGTAAAATTTTAACAATCGAGCATTAACCTTCCTCTATTGTGATAAGGTTGAAAATCGATCGCCGAAATTTGACAGATTTGGGTGTACTGACTTATTGTCGACTGTACCTGTATGTTACAACTATACTGTGATGTGTAAAATATTTACGTTCCATTAACGGCAGTTTTATTTTTCTAATTCCATACTAGATGGCGTTGCTCCAAGTCTACAGTTACGTCGAAGCCGTTCAGTTGTTTCATAAAGTCAGTCATGTTTGCAATTAATTCAGTCAATTAAACACCAGATGGCATTGGGCTGTGAATACTGTATTCCATGCAAAATACGCATTAATCAATTACCTGTAATGAGGGCAGAATTTATAAAGGTATGCAAATCTTGGTCAATTTGGTATACTTACATTTAATGTGTTTTCAGTTAATGTACATTTAAATAACAGTAGTAGATTAAGCATATTATTATGTAAAGTCACTTTTGAATGGTTTTCGTCAGTGGATTTATTTGCAAATAATAAAAAAATACACTAAATAAATTTTTCGTCATTTTATTGAGTCACATGTATTAAAAAACTGCTCTTCCCACACTGATTTGTTTTAGATATTCGACAACTTAACATACATATTTCGTGCTGTTACATTAAATTCATTATATTCCTTAGAATGAGCAAATTTTTATTGTTGTTTTTTTACATAAGATATGTACAACCAGTCCGTGAATAAATTAATTATGCGATCGTATATTATATAATTCAACTCAAATTCAGATTTGTTACATACATCTTGAAAAAAAAATTATACAAGGTGTAAAATTATTCAAAATTTTGTTTTCTCGATTTCCATTCCGATTCAACTTATATACTATTCCTATTCATATTTATACAGCTATTTACAAAACTATGAAATATACTTACACATGCAATTTTGACATGAATCATGTAGGTAGGGTCAGTTGAATCATCTCACAAATTTTCTTCATTTGAACTTGACGGGCTAACTGTACAACTGGCCAGTCCTTCTTTTAAACGGTCTTTATCTTTAGCGTTTCTCTGATTTCGACTTTTTTATTTATTGCGTTCAATATTTTTTACACCTTGTATATCGACGAAGACAATAAGCTTCTGTTATGTCTGACAGCAAGTTTGAGTTGGCTAAAAGATTTCAGCGTATAATTAAAACTTCCTACCAGTGGGGTAAACATTCAAGATGTATACAGACCCCAACACATCAATCTTCCACAATCCGCCTTTATTCAATTGATTTTCAACCATATCACTAAAGTGAAAGGTTAATGTTTGATTGGTATTTTTTTCTCATATTTGGGTTCGTTCACTTCCTGGCGTCTGTATATGGCTTTATTCCCACACAAACAAATTGCAGCCAAAATATTATACGTAATAGCTTCAACATAAGCATATCACGTGTTCAATTAATAATAATAATTACAAATATTAATTGACAAACTATTTACTCAATTTGCAACAAAATAAATAAATAATATTTTGTTATAACTAAAATTAAATTGGACTGGTTTAATTAATGTAGGTTTTACATTGAATTAATTATTCGGTTGACACTTACGACGTTAACTTTTTACATTTAACTGTAATAATTACATTTAAATCGTCTATTAGTGCATTGCGAAATGAAATTCCGTATGTGAATTTTTAAACACAATTTCAATAGTTATTTTATATTTACAGTTTATTCTTAATCTCCTAAAATTATACTAGAATAGCTTAGAGCCTTCCGTCATTTCTCTTAAAGAGTATCTAACTAACATTATAATTAGAACAAGTTATTTCAATTTTCTAATAATTTTTACTTAATAATTGTTCATCAGTCATTGTCTTAATTTTATAACTGCTAGAACTCATTACTGTTCGCAATAAAAACATTAATAAAAAAATGAATTATTATTTTTAACAATGAACATTTTTATAAGTCGATAACGAATTTATTTTCACTTTCTAAAAGTAGAATGGTATAAAATAATATGGATAAGATTCATACACAGCTTTCTTGATGGGCGGCGAGCAATGGCGTCCTCGTGGTGACGATCTCTCGATGTGATCTCATTGCTCCGTTGATCATACTTCGACCGGTATCATTCTGTGAAAGAATTATGTGGATAAGCATAAATG
>NWSH02000050.1:1858723-1870547 GCA_002382865.2 Heliothis virescens | reverse complement strand
TCATAATGTAGGCGCCCTTTATCTTCCTCACGCCCCTCGGGAGAAATAGAAAAATCAAACGATATCGGATACGATGTGCCGATCGGATTTTTACAGTATCTTCCTTTATGAATACGTATTTTATTAATATTGCATGTTCTTCCATTCTATTGCCGATTGCGGTTTATGGTAAGAGCATGTGTATTTATAATTTCAAGGAAAAAATATGAAAGATCAATTTGTGGAACAATTAATTAATTAATAAGGGCCTTAATTAGGCTTTTTTGGGTCTCGTAAGAAGCAAATTTAGACCATAAAAAATATTTTAAACTTTCTTCCGCCAGCGGTTTCACCCGCTTTCCCGTGGCAGCTACTGCGCGCACCCGGACAAAAAGTAGCCTAAAACTTTCCTCGATAAATAGGCTATCTAAGACTGAAAGAATTTTTCAAATCGAACCAGTAGGTCCTGAGATTAGCGCGTTCAAACAAACAAACTTATAATATTAGTATAGATAATATTTTCACTGCATTTCGCTCTATACTAGTAATTCTAATAAAATCTCTCTCTCTATATTACTATGTGAAATCCTAGCAGATAATCACTAGTTTTCACAACATCAAAAACTACATACAATTTTACAAGCATCCAGTAAAAAACTAAGATTAATTTCTACGTCATAATTAACAAAGACTCGGAGTAAATAAGCCCGGTTCTTTACCACTCAAGATGCTCAACTTTATAAATAAAAGAAATTAATTTCACATTTTCTAACAAGCAGGAAAAAACGTTAAGATGTTTTACTCGAGATCCAACAGATCTGCTAAAAAGTCTTCAAACAAAAAAGGGTTTGTTTGCATAACTTCCACCTCCATCGCGGATCTGGGAACGAATTTACCAAATAAAACTTTCTTTACTGAGCCATTAGACGGATTTTGTAAAAAACGATTCATATCGCATTTGCGGTAACAAGATTTTAATAGTCGCTTTTTCCAGAAACTCATTTCTTCCATTCTGTCCTTCGTTATTTTTTTAATTTGAAGATGATTTTTATTCTTATTAAGTGTTTTCACAATTCAGTCTTCTTTGTTGCTGCTATCATAATTTTTCTGGTAGTTTCATGGTCTTCTACACTAATTTTGAAATCATTAAAAGTCTTTTTAAATACTCCAATTTTCATATTTGATTTGGTTCTAGAAATTATTCGTCAACACTAATTTATATTTAATAGAATAATGAAAACTTGATTAGAATCTTAGAAATCTTCAATTTTTGTTATTGTGATATAAAGATTATGCAGACTATATCAAAGTTATATAGATATGTTTAACTACCCGAACACTGGCAACATTTTCGATTACCTCACCGATCTTCAAACACAAATAAGGCGGGGTTGCCAGTGACAAATGACGACCGGACTACTGTAACTCCATTGTGACTAAAAATTGATTATTTGCATACTATTAAAATGCTTGTGGAATTCTGTTTAGTTTCTATTGGTGGATTTCTATGAATTTTGACATTACAAAAAATCCCTATAGTCAATATCACACTTTGAATAATAATTTATCGTTTTATTTTGAACATAAAAATATGTTCAAAATTGGACGAGTTAAGGATTGCACTTTTCGAAAAAGTAAAAATACCAATATCACGCAACTAAAAATTCTACAAAACATTTTTGAGTCCATATTTTTTCAGTCCAAGTCTAAAATGCTTTCCTGGCTCTTAATTAACGCGAAACTACACTGTAATTAAACCTGCATGTATTACTGCCGACGAACTAAGTACTTAGGCTAAGCATAAGTCGTCTACTTAAGCGAGTAGAAGCATAATATTTGACATGACTAAGATAACTTACATCTTAAGCTTTGTTTAGATGGTAGGTGAAATATCATGAGCAGCTTTGCGTGATTACTTTGTACTTGCTCTGTTTACCAGCTATTTGTTAGTTTTAGACACTAATCAATATCTATAAAAAGCGAGAAATGATCGCAGTTTTAGAATTGAACAAACAAATCTACCGATCTTCTTTTTAGTCAATGGCAAACGTTGTTAATATTGCCCAGTATTTCACAATGAACACGACATTGTCCATAGTTTTAAATGAATCTTAA
This sequence comes from Heliothis virescens, assembly GCA_002382865.2. Classification (NCBI taxonomy): domain Eukaryota; kingdom Metazoa; phylum Arthropoda; class Insecta; order Lepidoptera; family Noctuidae; genus Heliothis; species Heliothis virescens. The sequence continues at coordinate 1,868,453 of NWSH02000050.1, read as the reverse complement.
AATATGCAGATGTTGGGGCACATTAGATTAGGGCACAGAAGATGCAGCATTATCCATTGTGCGCCCCACACGCGCCAATATCGTCAATGTAGCTCCACCTAAACAAGTTCTTCTTGCATTTGCCGACCTACAAGCATAGTCAGTAAAGAGACATTCATGACTATGGTAAATCTCGTTTTACAGGTAGAAGAAAGTCAGGCAGAGCAAGCTCTTCCCATCGGTTCCCATCAACATACTTCGTTTAGTTTAGTAGGTACTTCTCTTACAAATGTCAGACACCTGTCTCGTTTGACCTCAATCTCTATTGATCAAACTCAGTTCTGATTATTTAGACCTAAATGTAGAACTGGCTGAATATTTTACAAACTCAAAGCTGGCTATGACAACGATCTTCTGAAGGTCAAGGATCATGTATATTAAACAATAGAATTTCAACGTTCTGATAAAAACTACACAAAGAGCTTGATATAATTAAACAAGTATATTTCGTGGATGATAATTATTCAAATATTGAAAGGGGCTTTTTTGCTGGTAACTGTAAAACTAACCTTCATTCTATCTGGTGATATTTAAGTATCAGGTCCACGGAAACTCTTACGGACTCTCCCACAGCCCCTGCAAATTTCAGGTCTCAGTGGTCTTGTAGACTTAGCTTGCTGGCTGCTCTTTGAGAAGCACTTGGAAGAATAACCTGTCTTGGAAGTCGGGTAAAAAGAACCCTAAGCTATTGCCCATCTATCGACAGGCTAACCTGAGATTTGAAAGGGTATAATTTAGATGATCACCAAAAATATTTTTAAGGATCTAAGCTTAGGCACCAAATAAAATAAATAGCTCCAAAAAAAATATATTGACATTATTAAAAGGGCCCTAAAGTATACAATATTACGACCCAAAATAAATGAAATAACACCAGAAAAATCGCAAACCTTCACCAAATAATATTTTTGGTTCCCAAAATGGATTAATGGTCACCAAATTGAATTCGACCAAAAGATAAATATTACTACCAAAAATCTTACTCCAAAATAGTAAGACGGCATCCAAAATATATTATTTGATCCCAGAATACTTTAATGTAAGACTAAAATTACAATTGGTTTCCTTTATTTCTTAACCCGGTCACCGGTGCGTGAGGCACAGGCTGCGCTGTGCAGAGCAGGGCAGTTACTGTAGTGATATGTGAAAAAAAAATATATATCCTAGAACATTAGCTGAAAGTTAGGTTTTAATGACAGAAACGAATTGCTGTAAATCCGACTCCACGCAGTCTTGTCTGCCCTACCCCTAGAGTGTAATTCAAAATCGCGTAGGCGCGGAGGGGCAAGGCGGGCCGCGAGTTGAGGAGCAGGTGGTTATAACACTCGCCACCGCGGCTGAGGCTGGCCGGCAGCGCCGGCCAGCAAGCCGAAGCTACGGTGGTGAGCGTTAAACCTATCTGCGACGATAAACTCGCGTGGGACCGCCGGAGCCCCGCAGCGCCGGAGCCGTGACAGAAATCATGCCTGCTGCAAAAAACTGAAAGTTCACAATCAACCTGAATATACCACAATGACGTTCCAAACTTTACAAAATCTGCTCTGCTCTGCGTTGCAGGCTCTCAGCATAGATACGCCCATCGTAAACAAATAACGTTTCTTTGGGAACCCCAGTATATTTAGTGTACTTCATCCTTACTAATATTATAAATCGGAAAGTGAGTTTGTTTGTTTGTTTGTTTGTTTGTTTGTTTGTTTGTTTGTTCCGCTTTCACGCCGTAACTACTGAACCGATTGCTTTGAAATTTTGCAGACGTAAAGTTAGAAGTCCGGATTAAATAATAGGGTACTTTTTATCCCGAAAAAAATAGATATTCCCGAGGGAAAACTAAAATATTGTTTGCTTGATGGATGGATTGTAGATGGCGCTGTGTGTCGTTTAACGAATTCCACGCGGGCGAAGCCGCGGGCGGAAAGCTAGTATAATAATAAATAAGTGTCATACATTTGGGAACCCCAGTATATTAATTGGTACTCAGGAAATATTTTAGTGCTCGTTGGTTTTTTTAGCCACCCAAAAATTACCAAATTAGGACTCATGATATAACATAATTGGTAACACCTAACTGGTGACAATATACAATATTTGGTCTCAAGTGTATTTTAAAGACGTCCATATATTTTTATTGCTGTCAATAATGCGAAAATATGGGTTCAATTCATAATATTTTAGGAAACGTTATTTGGTGACCATTTATCCATTTTGGTGACAGTTTCGAATTTTTTGGTAGTAAAATAGGTACTTTTTTGGGTGACGTTTAAACACAAGCCGATTTGAAAGAACCTGTGATAGCTCCTACATATCAGTAATTCGTCTTGACTTTGTTTTAGTTTCCTCACAAATAGAGGAACTTTCTAATTCACTTCAATGTGATTACGAGAGGAATCGATTACAGATTGTAGTATTATGAACGATTATAATCGATTACATATCGGATACGTCTCCCTCAATAATGTTTCGTACACATCAATCGAATATCGGGCTAGTATTAATTTCAACCGTATTGCGTATGGTTGAAATTCGATCAATTAAGATATTACGAATTACGACGGTACATACATAAGCTTTGATACAAACGTATGTGTTCCAATAAACGTAAAGGCGCGTACGCACGTACGAACACGAACATAGCGAACACAAACACCAGACCCGAACATTTGGTTCGTACGTATGGACGGCATATTCGAACACGAACGCAAACATAGTTCGAGTCGAGTTCGCGAACAACAGTCGTGAACTCTATCTTAGTAGCCATGACGGCGCCGTTGGAAGTGGTCGAAACTTAGGGATGTTTTTAATAATAAACATAGCACGCGAATAACCTTGACCTTAACCTTGACCTACTCGTCGAGAACTGAGGTACGGGTAGGACCTCTGCCGCGCCCGCACCCCGCCCAGATCTAGGTATACGAACAGTTTTGTTGCGTAACATTTATTAAAGCTCTTCGAACACCGTCCATACAGAACACACTACAAGGATCGCCGCGAACATGTTTGACGAACAGAGTGTTCGATGTTCGATAGTGGTACGCACGTGCGAACCAAGTTGTTGCATATCATGTAACGCAACAAATTTGTTCGTACGTGCGTACGCGGCTTTATGCACTGCTTAATTTTTAAAGACGCCGGTGGCTGAGTGCTGGCTTCTATGGTAATTGTGCTACCTCTTCTGATATTAGAAAGCTGAGGGGTCGTTATTCAATAATAAAATATATTTTGGGAGATTAAAACTTCTAATTAAAGTTCTTGTGCCCAAAGATAAGAAACGAGATTGTGTTACTAAGACTTCAGTCTTCAGTTAGCCATCGTCTGTTCCGGCCGTATCCCGTAAAGCATGATACTTAGCTTGAATTATTACAGATGATGTATTCTGTGGCCGCTCTAATAAAAATTACTTAAATAAACAATTTTAGCCTCCCATAAACAACAAGCATAATTATTTGTTCCGTTATCCGACTCGCACTTGGACGATTTTTTTATTCTCATCAGCAATGTTTATGTTTGACGTATCTACTCCTAAGAGAGTGCATAAGTTTGTACATAGTGGCAGTACACTTTGGGTTTAAGGATACCGGCATAGTACAAGACAACAGCACATCAGTTACTACAATCTGACAAATTTCTGCAATCGATGTTCAACCTTATCACAACGGCGGTAGTTATGTTCGATTGGTCTGTACCTATATTAAATGAAATATCAAAATTCAAGCAAAAATACTATAAATAGCTTTTTGACATGATATTATTACTTTTCGAGCACTTCGAGTCAACGCCAGGTTTCGATTTCTGATACACACTATTGCAAGTGACTCTGAAAACCAATTTTATTCAAACAAACACACAAGGACTTCTTAGGCTCTACCAGAATTAGATATTAATTCGCATCGTAATTCGCAACAGCATGCCAAAAGTGGCTGGTTTAAGTGTCAGAATAGTCGAAGTCACCACAAACGTTTGCCTTTCACAAAACCGCATCGAAATGTCCTCTACTTAGCTAAAAACACTGGCTTTATTTAGCTTCACTAACATATGACAAGGCTCGTTTACACGTTTCTAGTGGTTTACGAGATTAGCTTACTGACCTACTTATTATGTACATAAATAAGAGGTACATGTAAGTACATAATTAAGCTGTGTTGGTTTATCCTTTATCTTACCTTTATTGTTGGAAAATAAGGAATTTTGATCTATATTAGACTAAGTTGAAAAAAAAAAGGTTTCATTAAACTAAAGAAATCTCAAAATAGTTTAACTAATATTAACAGCCATAATTTGATTTTAAACATGATAAGTACCTTTTTTAGAAACCACTGAAGGACTATTTACACATTTATGATATTACGTACAAAAATAATTCAAAAGGCAAGACCGTGTAAAATGAGGCATTATCCATACGTGCTTGAGTAATTGTTTTGTTCGATGTCGGATGTGTAAGTTACGACAGCCGGCGGTTGACAGGAAAAGGCCGACGTCAGTCTAACACGCATAAGTCTTGACACGCCGTCTGATGTGTTAAGCAGTTCAGCGGAACACCGTTGTGGGCCGCTTCCTTCACTCAATTTACTGACTCTGTTATAAGTGCTTCACTAATTCAGTCCGATATCCAGTTGCTTAAAGTACCTACTCTTCAGTTTATAACGAGCAGCCAGAGCAATAAGAAACCTACAACTAACTTTTCATCTACGTTTCAAAGGTATTAAAATGTCTCGTTACAATTTATCTTGCATCCGACTTCCCCAGCATGTTCTATTTCTAGATGAAAAGTTTATTCCACTTATTCCATTTATTCTCGGCGAGCTAATGAGCCTAAAAGCATTTCTGTCACAGACAATTTAGTGTACGCTATCGGAACGAGTACGCCCGCGCTTCGACTTCGCATTCAAGACAGTGCAAAGATCATTCGCTTATCTATATTTGTACAGACTGTGTGCTCTTTCCTTATTCATTGATATTATTTCAAACTCAGAATTTAATTCACCGAGTTAACTCAATTTTCCAAACGTCATAATACAGTTTTATAAAGCCTATTAGACCAAAAAATAATATAATTAAATAGCACATGACCGGCATCCTCATTTTTGAGTAATGTGCTAAGGATAAGTGGGCTTAAATGGGAATTGAATATAAAAAGAAATTGAAGAAAAATATCTTAGATTTTTGCGGAGGTCTTAAGCCGATTCGTTCATTGTCTTTATTTTTAATTAAAACTTAAAATGGATTAAAATACAACAAAGGAAGAAACCCGCTCTCATCGTTTCAAGATTTAAATATCCAAAGTGGTTCGGGCGGAAACTAATTTGTTTTCCTCGGGATGAAATTAAAAAGTATGACAAGAGAGACAAATTTGCTGGCGCCCTCAATTTGCTCTGTCCCGAACTTCAGCATTTCGTTTGTTTTTTTATAAAGGCTCATTTATTAGTGAGAACCGCAGTGCTATGCTTTATGAATTCGCCTTTTGTGATTTCGGGTGAAACAAAACAAGCAGTAAACATAATTCCGCTTTGAAACAAAGTTTAGGCAATTATTTATTTTAGTAGATAAGTCGGTCGGTGTCATGTTTATCTGATTAATGTATAATTGAGTTAAGGGAAGTTTAGCTGGGTTGATTAATAGTTTGTGTTTTGTGGGTATGTTTCTTAGTTAAGTAGGTATATCTTCGAACCTGGCCTAGTAACATTAGGCGACATTCAGTACGGGGTGGCCAAAACAATTTAAATGGAAACCGCATTTGTGCTCGAGAACTAGGCGGTGCGTTACAATGAATCATGATTCGTAGGGGAAAAACTGATGTATCTATGTTTCGTTCGTTTATATTTCTAATATTTATAGCAAAGTACAATATTTGCATATATGGGTAGCTATCGAACTGATACTAAAACTAAAACCAGCAAAAAATGAAACTAGCATGGAAGATTTTGTAAAATAAATATTGAGCTTTATTGATATAATAGTATACTATATCGTATTGCAATTTTTCGTTATAGAAATAATGATGCCAAATATTCGTAACATAAATTTTGAGGTATTGGTTATTAAGAGTTTAAATTATATCCGTGTAGTACAATATGTTAGTTTAGTCTTTATCGTTTGTGGTGTTAAAATATGCCACTAATAATATTCATATTACTGGCTTTCATAAAAGAATATGTTATAATTAAAGACTATTTTTACCTCTTCCTGATCTATTACCTGGGGGCTATTTAAAGGTTGATGAAAGAGAAAAAAAACTAATCAAATTTGTTTTTATAAAATGCACGGCCAGTTCAAAGAAAAAAATAATAAAAACTTTTAAATAAACAGTTGCCGCGCACAAAAAACAATGATAAACGGCTGTGGCGGCGGCCTAAACGATATCAGCAGTTTTTTCACTAAAAGTAAATAAGTAAAATAAACGGGAGCACCTGTTAGATATATCGTCCCCTAACCCCTTTCCACCCATAAAATCTGTGCCGTCGTGAATATTGTAGTTTGCTATTATTATGCAAGTTCAAGTGAGGTCTGTGAGGTGTAGTGAATACGAAAACGCACATGTGGACAGATGCTTTTTAAGAACAAACCACAGTTTATTTTTTATTGATTCGGTATGATACCCGTATTTGGATGGCGAAATATAAATCTGAGTAAAATCAAAGAAGAGCCCAGCCGTGTGAATCTCCCCCAACAGATTCCTTCTCAACTAAGGTGAAAACATGCTTGATTGCCGACGATTATTGTACGACCAAATGCGCGACGGCAATTCACGCCGCCACGTGATCGTTAGCATATTAGCTGTGTGCCGCGCATTCACAGACTTAGCTCTAGAATAAGCAAGCAACGCCTAACCATTCGGTCGAGCACCTATCTAAATTATTATCATGTCAACAATGTCAGATTTTTAGCACTTTTCCAGAGTAATTCTTCGACAACAGCGATAAAATTCAAATGACAGCGGGGATGACTACCTATTTAACCTGCCTCTCGGAGGGCGCGCAAAATAATCAATATTGCAAAGGTCAACCGTCTCATTTTGTATCAATGATTTGTAAGGCACGAGCAGAGAAAGTATAAAAAGATTATTGAAAGTTCTCATTGTGTTTATTTGTGTTCGCAGTTTTTTATCTTAAAGTTATAACGCGTTTCTGATTTTCATTATAACGGAAATGATCGATTGGCAAAACCAACATTTGGTTACTTTTTGTATCAAAAAAAACAATTGTTTCATTTCTTGACAAACCGTAATTAACCTTATCGAAGTGTTACACCTAGATTAAACGTATACACGGGTTATATGTAACGTTTTGTTACAAAAGTACGCAATTATAATACGTTTTGTACAAAGTACGCAAATAATTAAGCTAGCAGTTATTAACAGCGAAACGCGATCGAACGAATATAGCCACTTATTAAATGCATGCCTTAATCATATTTCGATCGATGGAACGATCAATGGTATTTGATTTAATGTTTAGATATTGTCACGTATGTTAGAAGATGTTAATAAAAAACTGGTATTAAATTAGTTGCCTATGTATGTTTATGATCTATTTTAATAGAAGTTTACATAAAAAAATTGTAGATTATTATAGAGAGGCTGATAAAAAAAAAGTTTTAAATACGATTACATTAATACGCTTAAAGCTATTTTAAATTATCAGATATCTATACCAAACAGCAAAACATAGTTGATAAATTATACTGTACTAAGCTGACAAGATTCCGTTTTTAGGATTTACTAAGACTTCGTTGTCTGTCCTGTCTGTTCTCCAGCTGTATCTCATAAGCCGCACGTATAGTTAGAAAGCTGAAATACAAACCAAATACGAAAAATAAAAAAAAAATTAATGGTGTGTGGTCTCCCCATACAATAAACGTGTGTGAAACCGCAAATTATAACTTTGTTATTCATAAATATTTATGAAAAAGAGAAAGTTATTTTTTGCTGCCCGAAAAAATTAGTTTATTTTGGTAGTTAAGTTAGCAGGTATAGATATGTTTCATTTTTCATAGAAACGGTACGGAACCTTCGAGCGCAAGTCCAACTTCCACTTGTCCGGTTTTTTATTTTACCTTGACATATTCACCACAAAAAAAAGAAAACCTAAAAAATTTTGATCTTAGAATTATTGTTGCTTACCCTCTGCACCATTTGTCAACTAAACGCACACATCCCCGGTTATTTATGTCTCGTAAAAGCCTGATTGATTACGTAGAAGCGCAGATTTTACGCAAAATGGATAATAAATACATCACCCAAATGCAAATTTCCAAAGGGAATTCGCCATAACGTTGAATGGAAACGTAACCTTTAAAAAGAATACAGGAATTATTCTTTGCAGTTGAATTAAAGAGCTGCTTTAAACATATATTGTTATTTATTTTTATTCAATTACCTATAACTTTATCTGCCCATATTTTTTCACAAAATGTTTCACCCAATTCATAATTCACCCACGTAACCTCAAATATCATGGTTTCAGGTATTTATGCATTTCAAGAAACAAGACCTAAGTCAACAGAATAAATAGAAAGATGATTAAATGGATTATTTTCAGGACCTTCAATTGATGTATTTTAAATGTCCATTCAATACTTAAAATGTTTTAACATGTCTGGAAGATACTGCAACGGTGCGTTGGCCTGAAAGCCGAAGTTCAAATAAAGATTATTTACATTACAGTGAGAATGAGATTCTGCCATTTCCTTTAACACTGTAACAAGAAATTCAAGACGTGAAATTTTAACGCTGTGTTTGTAAGAATCCGGTAAAAAAATGTTTTAGAGCGTTCTCTAAATACCCGTAAAAAAACTTTTTTGCTTCGTGAATAGGAAGAGTAAAAAACAATAAAAGAAAATTGAAGTTGATAGAAAAATTTTTCGCTCGCGAGTTTTAGTGGTCCGATTTGGCGTCAACCGAGTTTTTACGCCTTTACAACTTTGGCAAGTTTCACAGAGCGAACTTCGTTTACAGTTTTTCTACCGGACGATTCAAGCCTGTCGAAGTTCCCTGTTACCATAACGGTTGCGACTCTATCAAACTACTCTTTTTATTTTGCTAGTGTTTTATTCAATAAGATTTACGCAACCAATTTTCTGCGAAGCTCTTGATTGTGGACCCATTAGAAACTTATTGTCAGTTGTTAAAGATAAGAATGTTTTGTGACCTTTATTAATAGTAGGAAAGGAATACAAATTAGAAGAAACATCGTCGGAGCTTTCGTTTGCCTTTACGCCTTAAACAAAGCTTTTTGACATTAGTCGTGGACTTTCTTTGTATTCCGCCACAATTTTATCTAAATTGTTTGCAAAACAGTAAACTTAATTTTCGTGTAAACATTTCAAGAGAAAGGTGACACATTTGGCTTTTAGTGATCTAAAGTATTACGTTACTTGATTTATAGATAAAACATGTACGGTATTTTTTGGAGGGAATGGCCTTGTACCTACCTATTCTTGATGTTTGATAGAAACAAAATAAATATTATTTTAATTACCAGAAGTCCAGCAAAAATATTTTACATGAGCGACATCGCACTACAAAATGTTTTATTCCCTTTAATCTAAGGAGGGACCTCCTAAATATTCACGTTCGTAGCAAACAAATAATCAGGTGAGCCAGAGTATTTGCAAAAAAGTCGCGCTGTGACCGAAATTGGACTGCCGTTGCAACAAGTTAATTTGCAAATAAATATGTTCAATATTTCTCGATGGTTTT
>NWSH02000050.1:1828046-1838376 GCA_002382865.2 Heliothis virescens | reverse complement strand
CGTAATTTGACACCTGCTCTTAGAGTATATTTGCAAGTGTAATGAAATAAGGAAGTTGTATATTTTTCCCTCTTTCCTTACATTCAGTAGAAACAAAGTCGAATAAAAAGGATATTGGTTTAGGCTCAGTCCGTTGTTCGCCCAAATATCGGTGTTAATGACCGTTAATAACTGTCCGTTATTGAGGGAAAGAATATTGCGAACCCTGTTTGTTGGAATTCCTCGATATTTTCTGATATTCGAGGCAATCTGAAAATCGAGAATCGTGTTTTTGCTTAAAGGCGTTCGGATTTTTGCGAAAGTGATTGTATCTGGGGGCTATTTAAATAAACGACAGCATGTGCTGACCTTAAAATTTTAAATTAAAAAAACAACAGCATGTAGCGGGAATCCCTCGGGAATTATTTGTAGTAACTTTCTGAACGTAAATTTTAAAATTAAATGTAATAAAATTTATGTGGTTGTGAATTGATAAGGCTCCTCTTTCCTCTCGTAAAATATTCACGCTTTTAATATATTTAACATTTGTACATTTGGAACTACCTAGCAAAGTTTTTAATAGCGAATGGTTAGTTTTCCTAACTAATATAGGAACTAATGTGATTACGAGTTAGTGTATTATGGTTTTAAGCTACCTAAATAGCCGAACTGGTGCAGCTGAAAGTAGGCTATAATAATAATATGCAAAACCAGCTGTGTCTCCATGGGTTCGCCCGCTTTCCGAGGGAACTTCTTCCCACAGTGTTTTTGTTGAAAGCTCCAGGTGGTTTTTTTTCCCCTATATTTTCAGGAAATATCTTTAAAGTAACACAGAAATAATAACAAAAACTTAACAAATTACACCCTTAAACCTTTCTCGAGATTCAAGCCCTCAAGTGGTGTCAACTACGAAAATCAGTGCAGAAGTTTTTGAGTTTATTTTGAATAGACAGACAGACGCGACAGGGACTTTGTTTAATATCTAGTAAAGATAAGGGTAGTGTACAGTAAAGTAAAAATACTTACAAAATAAATCAACTTTGACAGTTGTTTTCTGAGGCGAAGCCAGCAGCGTGTTATCTGCAGTGCAAGTGTACAACGCGCCTAAATGCGCTCTCGTTGCATTTCTGATCACTAAGGTTAATGACCGCGTTGGTGCCGAGTGCTCCCCTGCACTCAGTGTGGCTAACACGCTGTCTCCTTGAAGCCATTGGATTCTTGGAGTTGGGTATCCTGAAACAAGATAGTAAAAATTAGTTCAGTAGAGTTGGTACAGTTTTCTTCAAGCAAGTTTTCTTAGTCACCTAGTAGTCCGCCATTTGACACCTCGAATATCCACTGGGTCAAAGTAGTTTAGTCCAATTCAAAAAGACATATCTTCATTGCATTACTACAGAGTTTGTCGTGTAAGCAAAAAAAAAGAAAAGAAAGGGTTCTTCAACTTTGTCATTTTTATAAACTTTAAAGTATAAACAGTTTCATATTTATGCCAGTTTAAAAATTAAAAAACGATTTTGAATTACGAACTTTACAACGAAGAACAATGGTTCGTTTCTCAAATAACATTAAGTCCCCAGTTAGATCGTTTTGTACTATTTGCTACAGAATTGTTTCATTTTATGAATACAAAAATATTTACAAAGAATATACAACAATTTGAATACTGGTGTGTCTGTAAATGTTGTCTTCAAAGAATTTAGCGTTCCATAGGATGGTCAGGAGGGTGAAAATAAACGATATATTCAATCAATTTCGTTTGAGTGGATGCGATCCTGGTGACTGCTGAAGTGATCGTTCGTTTCTTGTTCCTTCATTTTCTTTGTTTACATTACATTTGTACTTTTTACAATTCGAAGGCAAGATTTATTTGTATTTTTATGTAAACGACGTGAACGGTTTTTGTTGTTATTAGAAGTATTTTTATTGTTCTGATTTTGAGATCTATATTTGGGAGTTGAACTCAGGTGTTTGATAAAAAAAGTCTGATAATCTATACTAATATTATAAAGATGGAGAGTTTGTTTGTTTGAACGCGCTAATCTCAGGAACTACTGGTCCGATTTGAAAAATTCTTTCAGTGTTAGATAGTCCATTTATCGAGGCGGGCTATAAGCTACTTTTTATCCCGGTACGCCGAGTAGTTCCCACGGGACGCGGGTGAAACCGCTGGCAGAAGCTAGTAACTCATATGCATGAAAAATAAAAATGGCCGTATTTTATTACATCAACAAATATACCCAAAAAGACTCACTTATATTTCGATTTATAAGAACCATTTCGAGTTCTCATCGCTTTTGAACTTTTGAATTCATTTCCCAGGTGGGTCGAAATGTAGATCGAGTTTTCTGCTACTGAATTAACATTTATAGCCCCAGAGTACAAATTATTCCCGATAAAATGGAGATGGGATCGTTTCTAACAAATTAATACAGTCATTAGTGAATAACATTTGCATAAAAAACACATATTTTTCGAGACGCCAATTCGCCAATTGACAGGATCTTTTAAAGATTTAGCAATGACTAAAATAAAACTTTGCAAGTTATCCAACATTACCAAGTTCCAAAATATTGCTAAGTCATTTGGCTGACAAATCGCGTAATATCAATAAGTACTTACCGCCTTTGACGGAACATATTAATTTGAACTCTCCCCCTTCGTGATAAGGGCCAGCTGTATTTGTTAACTCCTTCCCATACTCGTCGAAGATAACTGGCTTGCTTGGAAGTTCTGTAACAAGGAAAATTTTATTATAAGATTACTCATACTACTTCTACAGCCAGTTTCACAGATTCCACATAAAGCTCCACAAATAGCTATCTGACAAATCATGACATAGAAAAGTTTTCAAAATAAAACCATTTCTATGGCACTATCTGGCAGATAGTTGTCTATCTGCTAGATCTAGAGCTTTATCTAGAACCTGTGAAACCTGTGAATTGGCCTAGTTATTTTTAACGCCCCTTGGTTTAATTGCTGCTAACTTCTTGATTATCATTTAAGTCCTTTTCAAACTAGTTGAATTGTTAATATACATAAGTACTTTTAGCGATCATCCCAAATTAGCGTACTTTCTTTTTTTTTTAGTAGCCTGTTTATCGTCCCACTGCACAGGCCTCCTCTCACACGGAGAAGGTTTGAGCATTGATCACCACGCTTGCTCAATGCGGGTTGGTGATTTCAGACTTTATAGTCCAGGTTTCCTCGAGATGTTTTCCTTCACCTTTTATCAGCCATTGGTGTNCTATTGAGTTAAGGTTGAAAATCTATTGAAGAAATTAGACAGATTGTGGTAGCTTGATATGCTCGCGCCTGCACATATTAACTGTGAAAAGTTGCATTGGTACTTGCCTGACCTGGAATCGAACCCACATACTTGAGAGGTTAGTGCTTTACCCACTAGGCCACCACGGCTTTTTATTAGCGTACTATAAAAATTATATTATTCATCAGTGTAGAAGCTATGATCAACACATCGTTAGTGAAGAAATCTTCTATTTTTTATTGTAGGTTAAAATGAGACCGCTGTATCGCAAGTGTGGCAGAAATCAATAGTAGCCATTTCGTTAGGTCAAGAAGTAGAACTAGCTTGGCCGCAGAAACTTTCGCGGCCGAGATTTTTTATACATAGCTTTGGTTATAAAGTGTTATTACGTATTGTTAGATTAAATCGAAAAATTGCACCTGAACCGTAAGTGGTTTTAGTATTACAAATTATTTTATACACGGCATTAACGTTTTGAGTATTCTTTGCTGAAATTGAAGGCTGATTTGTCATATTAAACTTTATCAGTATCTACTATTGATTCACAGAATAACTACAATATTGCATTGGATAAAACAATCCTGAAAAATATTTTTTTCATTAGAAATCAAACAGCCACAAGGTGTGTCTAGCAATTATATCGCTCGCCATAAAAATAGACTATCAAAATCAATTGCATGCAGCCAATTGAAATTACTGCGTAAACAATAGAGGATACCGACGTTCCCGCTGAAAATTTATTCACGAATGAAATCAGTACGCGGCGAATCGCAAAAGGCACTCAACGGCCTCAGAATATCCTCAAATTGAGGATAAACAAACTACGAACGCTCGAACGTGGCCGAGGAAATGAAAATATTTTTGTTGAGTCAAAACAAAAGCGATGCGATATTCAGAGAAGGTTGCCGGCAATCATGCGAAGCTTTCATATCCATACCGTTGCACGGTATCGCTTACTAAAATGAACATCTGCCACCCGTTCATTGTTTTGTACGTAACACATAAGTGCGGACTGGCTGAATTGAGAATTTGCCCAGCATTCGGGCACAAGAATGGGGGTTATCTGCCAATGATGGCATATCCGCATATTTTTCGTTCTTCCGAATCGATGTTGACAGTATCGAGTGATTCGATGGAGGATTGGTACATTGGTACATTATTAACTATCATGACGAAAGTAGTGTCGAATATTGTAAGGCTTTAAAATGGGGATTTATGGGTTATATTATCAGCTAACAGAAAATAAGTTGCGTGAATTTTCTAAGAAAATGACGTTACTACCGTTCTCATTTTAATTTATTTTTCCATACTCAATAAAGTAAAATAAAGCTTAGCTTTAGTGACGGAAAATTCAGTTTGAGTATTCCAGGAATTGCTCACTAGTTTGATATTACGTGAAGAAATAATATTTATTTTCAGAAAACATCGGCTTCCTCAAAAATTGCTTCAGTTAGACGTAATAGTTCTTTGATAACATTTATTTTATTATTCATTTACTTTCACAATATTATTTTTCCGAAATAAAACCAAATTACATCAATGTTCGACTGAGCGATTCAGAACAATTTCCAAGAACCATAAATACTGAGTGAACTTGAAAAGTATTTTTCATATTTTCTCTTGTACAAGCAATTGTTACAATACTACTACCTACATGCTTAGTACATGATAGTTTTGTGACAACCTATTTCATTTTTATGGCTTCTCAAAATTCACGTAACTTAATCATTGTAACATTATTCTGGCCCAGCCAATACAAAACCTTGTTCCCTAACATGAAAACCTCCCACGTCTCCCTTCACAGAAAAACCCGAATGAAAATGCAAATCATACATTCCAACACTCACAAAGATCGCATCAAGCTCATAAAATCCACCGACAACCAAAGCAAAAGGCAGCGAAAGGTGTTTCTTTATATCAACCAATAAAAAAGTTTTTCGACAAAAACTCCGCGCGTCTGAACTTCGTGTCGATCCAGACACAGATAGACGAAAACGGGTCAAAACGAGTTCCATCTGATATCAAGAAGCCCCATTATAGCAAATGTACTTACGTATAATACGCAGAGATTTCCCTTAATGGAATCTATTAGCTGAACAAAGAAACGTAATCTTACGTAATTAATTAAACATTTTCATGTTCGTGTATTTAGTGTGATCGCATTAATGATGTTTGTTTTGAAGTAGGGTTGTGAATGTATGGAGGAAAGATGATCGCTATTGAACATTGTTTCCGCGTGTTCTTTTGTTAGCGAACTGAGAACATAATTCAACTAATAACTGGTTGTTGCGTTTTGTCATCAGCACACATTGGTTATGTTTAATATTTTGCTGCAAACCTAACGTATTATGTCATAATTATGATGATCAATAAATTTTGGTGTTAAAACTTACTCGTATATATCAATTTCTTCTACATAGAATACTTTGGTATCAATAAAAATTACTCTTCGAAATAACATCGCCACCAAATTGACGATTTAGTAATTGAATGAAAACGAATACCTCCTTCAGTATCGGATATTAAATGAATGACATACAATTCGTTTTATTGCTTTTGTAAACAATAATGAGTCGGCAGAAAGCGTCAATGGAAATGTTAATTTCGGTATTTATTTTTAGACGTCGCGTTGTTTAGTAAATTCAATAAAAGGGTTTGTGTTTATACGTACTATAGCAATGGTACAGTATAGACCAGTATTTTTTGCGTGTTAAGTGTTTTTTTTTTCAGGTAACAAGTATCTTTTACCATCTCTGGTAATTCTTTTGAACAATCTGGAAGCCCTCAAAATAGTTCGAGAGTACAGAAAGTTTTTAAATTCGCTAATTTTGGTGCCGAAATTTTCATCTAAATTGCAAATGATACTGGAATTAAAAAAATGTTGTCTTCCATTATCTAGATGTGGCCTTAAGTATTTTACTCGTCGTTTCATCTTTACGATACAGAAGGCATAATTAAACGCTTGAGGAAAATTTCCCCTCTAGCCGCCTAGGCCCCTAATTAACAGGCAGTTATCTGCTGTAAAGACCTCATTAATTTTGTTATATTATTAAAACTCGTATTTTTTTTATGTGTAAGCTTCTGTCTGAATTTGACACAAAAAAGTACAATTTGTATGCATGAATGAGATTGTTTTCCATGCTAAATTTAAATCGATACTCAAAACCAATATCTTATTTTACATCTTTTTATGGATGGTGTGGTTGATAGTACAGAAACCCAAATCGTATCATCAAATTACAAAGCTTTTAGAAATTTCGGCAATCTTGTAAAATTACCCCATACTTTGCACGCAAACTTCGGACTAAAATCTAGGTACAGTACCTACCAGCTTTACGTAATATCAAATTCTCTTATAAAGACAGGTACCCTTAAACTCAATGTAAGTTTTATGCAAAGACGCAAAGACTTGCCGGCTTTGAGTCACAACCTTTATAGCAGTTTGCGAGATTTTATCTTCATTCCTACGACTACGGTATTCAACCTTCAATACTGACATTGCAGTATTACTCTAATTCCGAATAGACATGAAAATGAAGATTTCGGGTCTCGAAGAAAAGCATATCTAAATAGCAAAGGTTGAAAGTAGTAACAATAATTTGACTTCCACCAAAGGCCTTTAGTTTGTCCTTTGAGAGATAAAACGTTGAGATAAATGCAATATAAAACAGGTACAGCTTTAGATGTACAATAAAAGATAATGGAAAGCCGTGGATCTTGTTTTATAACGTGATAAATGTTTATGTGGAAAGTGGCCTGAGTTTTCATCACCTCTTCAAATTCCCAGATAATCATTTTGCAATTGATGAAACACTTTCGGCACCAAAAATTAGCGAATATTAAAAACTTTCTTGTACTACCCTCGAACTATTAATTGAGAGGCTTTCACACAGATTTTGTTCAGATAAAAGATTAACCAAAAAGAGATGATAGAATACTGTTTACCAAGGTGAACAAAAAAACACTTAACACACAAGAAAAATACTGGTCTTACTGTACCATTGCTTATAGTAGTATAAAACACAACCTTTTAAGAATTTCTAAACACAAAGCGAAACGTCTAAAAAAAAAATGATACCGAATAACATTTCCATTGAGGCTTTCTAGCCGAAACTCAATTATTAAGTTTTAGACAAAAGACAATAAAACGAGTTGTTATGGTCATTCATGATTAATATCGAAATGACTAGAAGGAGGAATATAACCGATTTTATTCATCAATTAGACTAAATCGTACAATTGGGTGGCGAATAAGTATTATATCATTCGAAGCAGTAATTATTTTAGTTAGATACCAAAGTATCTAATGATGAAGGTAAATTGATATATAATCGATAAGTTTATTAAACAGACACAAATATAATTGATACATACATAATTTATGACATAAATCGAATAGGAATTAGACAGCAAAATAATATAAAAACATAAAACCAATGTGTGCTGATGACAAAATACGCACAAACACAAGTTAATGATAGTAATGAATTAGTTACATCAATTCGACCTAACAAAAGAACACGCGGAAAAACATGTTCAATAGAGGCGACATGATTTTCTCCATAAATTCACCAACCCTACATATCAAAACAAACATCATTAATGCGATCACACTAAATAACAAAGAAAACAATAGCAAAATGAAAATGTTTAAATATAATTAAGTAAATTACGTTTCTTTGTTCAGAACTTAATAGAATTCAATTAAAGAGGATAATCATTCTGCGGAATATGATACGTAAAGTACATTTTGCTATAGATACGGGGCTTCTGTGATATAACAGATGGAACTCGTATTTATGACCGGTTATGTGATCTAATCTGTGTCTGGAATCGACACGAAAGTTGCAGAACGCGCGGAGTTTTTGTCGAACACTTTTTTAATGGTAATGATATAAAGAAACACTTTCGCTGCATTGTATGCTATTGGTTGTCGGTGGATTTATATGACTTGATGCCGAACTTTGATGAGATGATTGATAATGTATGAATTTCATTTTCAATCGGAAGTTTTTTTCTGTGAAGGAGTGACGGTGGGGAGTTTTCAAAAGTTAGGCAAAAAGAACAAAAGGAAATTGTTGTATTGGCTTGAAGGCCAGAATAACAATGTTACAAAAAATGATTAAATTACGTGAGATTTGAGAAAGCCATAAAATAGAAAATAGGTTGTCAACAAAAACTATAATGTACTATAAAGCATGTAGGTCGTAGTATTGTACAAAATGCTTGTACAAAGAGAAAATAAAAGAAAAAATCTTTTCAAGTTCAGCTCAGTATTAAATAAAAAATGGGTTATCTTGTTTATTAATAATAATATATGGAAATTGTTCCTGAATCGCTCTCGAACATTGATGTAAAGTTGGAATTATATATTCGAATGTTAAAAGAAAAGTAAATATTATAGTGAAAGTAAAATAGAATAAATAAAAGAGAAAATGTTAATCAAAGATCTAATTACGTCTAACGTGAAGCAATTTATTGAGAAGCCGAATGTTTTCTGAAAAATAAAATATTATTTATCAAACGTAAATAATCAAACACTAGTGAAGGACAATACTGGAAATAACCAAACTGAATTCCGTCACTAAAAGACTATAAGAAACGCGTTGTTTTTACTTTATATGAGTATGGAAAAATAAATTTAAAATGAGAACGGATAGTAACGTCATTTTCCTTAGAAAATTCAGGGAGGCAACATTATTATATCTAGTTCAGCTGTATAATAACGCCAATAAATACATTTTAAAGCCTATAACAAATATTACGACACTACTTTTCGTACATGGATTAGTTAATAAATGTAAATAAGACTCAAATGTACAATTGCCTCCATTCGAATTAACTCGTACTAGGTCAACAAAAAGGTGAATAGATCGATACGGAAGAACGAAAAAATATTGCGGATATGCCATCAATGTTGTGTGGTGGGTAAGGATATATTTTCCCCATCTAATGGGTGAGCCGCAGATGCATGAGGATCAATTCTCAATTCAGCCAGGTCAAATTAATGTGAAATATAACGTTACAAAAAATGAAACGGGTGGACAGATGTTCATTTTAGTAAGCGAATACGGAAGAGTAATGATATGAAAAGCTATCGCATAGATTGCCGGCAACATTCTCTGAATATCGCAGTCGTTTTGTTTTACTCAACAAATAATATATATCATTTTCCTCGGGCCACGTTTCGAGAGTTCGTAGTTTGTTTATCCTCAATTTTGAGGAATATTATAGGCCAGAGTTGAGTGCCTTTTGCGATTAGCAGCCGCGTGACTGATTTCATTCGTGAATAAATTTTCAGACGGGAACGTGGTATCACTCTATTGTTTAACAGCACATGTAATATTACAAATTGGACTAGGCTGCTGCAATTGGATTTGAAATAAGTACAGTTATTTATGGAGAACGATATATTTGCTAGACACACAAACCTTGATGTGTTGATTGCGCTATGAAAAGAATATGATTTTCAGATTGTTATTAGTTCCAATGGAAAAGAATAATTGTAGTTAATTCTGATGAATCAATAGTAGATACTGATAAAAGTTTAATATGCAATCAGCCTTATACAAGTTTATCAGCAAAGAATACTCAAACATTATGCAGGGTGTATATAAAAATAATTTGTAAATACTAAAACCAACAATTACGGTTCAGGATAGCACATTTTATCGATATTATCTAAGAAAAAACATACGAATAATAAACTTTATAAAACAAGACTAATAGTATAAAAAAGAATCAGTCGGCACGCGAAAGTTGAGCGAGACCAAGCTTAGTATCTCTTCTTCAACTAACGAGAGTGGCTACTATGAATTTCATAGCCACACTATGCGATAAACAGCCGTCTCCACATTTATAACCTACAATAGAACAATAGAAGATTTCTTCACATAACGATGTGTTGAACATAGATATGGCTCTACACTATGAATAATATAAAATATTTTAATGAGTACGAAAAGGATAAGGAGACTATAAAAAGCTCGTGGTGGCACTAAGATGGTAAAGCACTAATAAACCTCTCAAGTATGTGGGTTGATTCCAGGTCAGGCAAGTACCAGAATCAGGCAACTTTTCTAAGGT
>NWSH02000050.1:1786035-1800332 GCA_002382865.2 Heliothis virescens | reverse complement strand
TCTTTTTTATAAAGTCTATCTAGATAGATAGGTAGCTTACTTACCGCAAGTGACAATTTGACGCAACCCACTAAATAAGACGGAGATGAGTCTCAAGAACAGTCTAATATAAATGAAGCAATGCTTTTACCAAATTGAAAGTGTTTGTTACATTGAGTGTGTTACGTAATTAGTCTCAAGAAAATTCTCTCACAACTAAGTTTTCGCCGACTTTCAGGCTAAAGTGACTTCTTTGTGTTAAAATATTATTATTTTCGTACAAAGTGGTAATACAGTGAATTTATGACAACGTACCTTTGGCCTCCTTTTTCGGCATTAAAGGAGCTCAGCTATATTTTTTTGAAGGTCAAGTTTAAAGGAGCTGCGCAGTGGCGTGTATCTAAAAAGTCACTTTGTATTTTTTATGTGTCTCGCTAGAATTTCGCTAAATCCCCACTTAAGACCTAAAAAGCTTTAGTTGAAGGTTTCAAGTGTTCAAGGTCAAACGTGAGGTAACTTTTTGTTCAGTATCTGCTTGATTTGTATTCATAGTTTTTTGGTCCAAGAGCTTAACAAATGTTTGATATTTGGTACTATATTGGTTTTATTGATCAAACATTTGTTTACAGTATTGATATAGTACACGTTTGAAAATATATATCAACGTAAAAAATGTTATTTTCTTAGGCAAGTGCTGGAAAAAAAATTGTTTGAACAGGCCCCAATTATATGAAGTTGTTAGGAAGGCCTTTGCTCTTCAGGAAAGCCTGGTAATTTAATGAGCATCCATAATACTCGGCCACTTAAGTCGGCAGCAAGCTTTCATATGTAATTTAAAGATTTCCGAGACTACGGTTTGACACAGCCATTAGGTCATATTTAAATTCATGTTTCTTAGAAAAGGTTCAACTAAGAAGAGTGCAGTACCACGAAAGAACTTCGCCGTTTCTTTACAGTTTAAAACTAGTTCCAACAGTTTGAAAATTTCCTGCATTCTCAGATGTATTTGCATTTAATTGTACTAGACGATTATACCGAAATACCTTCACCACCTGCAGTTTAATCGTTCATCCGAAAACCTTGGAGTTGGATTAATTAGAATTTTTAATTACGAAATCGCTAGCGTCTGAACGGTGCTGGAACTTTTGTACTGTCGGTGACTTACAGAATTCGTTCCCTGAAATTGGCCGTAACTGTAAAGTTGGTCGGTCGTACTGTGCAGTGGCTAATTGTACTTCACTTTTGTTGGACTGTGCTGTTCTATTGCAGGTATTGATTTTGGAACTGGGGAGCGCTTTGAGTGCAATATATTGTATGGTTTTAATATCTATAACTTTTATCCACCTGGACATACCACGCCTGTATTTATTAAGCCTGGGTAGATGTTTACTGGTAATAATAATTCAGATTGATATTGAGTAAAGAAAAAAAGATAATACAATTTAAAAACCCACTCATTCTTTGAAGTTGGAAGAAATAGAAATGAATAATTTTGAATGAAACAAACCCTTAATGACATTTAAGACTTGCGTAGGATGATAAAATGTTTATCCGTAATACTATTAGGATGAAATATTGGAGACTAGAGATATAATTTCAGAGACTGTTAAAGATAGAAAAAGCGTTTTTTTTTATACGCAACATCGGTACACCTACTAGCTGGTCTGGTAACTTCTGAGTCTGAATGTTGGTGATTGATACACCAGTGTATCAGAAACCACGTATTTTTTTGTCCTATGCCTAAAATTGCCTCGGTCATGTCGGATCGTCGTCTCATCGGGCTATCAACTTCCATGAAAAAGTACATATAATTCAAGACAATACAAATACCGTTTACACAAACATATTTTTTACCAAGAAATGGCACAATAAAAAACAATGTACATAAACACTGGTTTTACGCCCAATATAAATGATTTACGCATAATAATATTCATGGTACGTTATTAAAACGCCAACCACATAACTTCTGTGGTATTTGACACTATAAATCTTCAACTAAATGAGGATTTGTTGCATTCACAGCATGTAAAGTTGACTGCTGCAATAAATCAGTGTCATTTAGGTTTGGAAAAATGCTCGGGATTTATCGAGATCGTAATGTATGTCGGTTTTTATGTAGGTCGCATGAAAACAGAATCGTTAATACATAATGTACACGCTTTTAACATGATAATGGGATGAGATGAATTTTTATTAGCTGTGTGCTTAATTATGTAGGTATGTGTTACTTTTGCTTAACTCTGGTCAGTTCAGCAATTGTTAATATGATGACTGCTCAGTCGTTTTTGATCGTGTCTTCAAACCTCTAGTCTTTTGAGACAGTCGTGTTACCGTCATAATTGGTGGCCTATCTAGTTTAAAAATTTCGAAGATCAGAATGTAGACACTAAAATTATTATTGACATTGCGTTATTATAGCTTTGTGTGTCAAATGTTGCTTTGGTCTTCCTCGTGCCCATATCTCAAAAGTATTTTTTCGTCTTTCATACTTTGCGGTTTGACATCATCTTACGAGCAATATTCTTTCTAGCCATATCATCTTTCACACCATCCACTGTGTATTTGGTAGTCCTCCTCCTCTTTGAAATTTGGTTCTACTTTATACTCAGCTGCCATATATTCTGATTTTGTAACATTACACCCTTCGTCCACCTACATTATACCCTAACAAATTCAACAACGTGTTAGCTGTGAAAGATAATGTGCACGTAGGCACTTCATTTTCTTTGTAAACGCATAAAACCTTTCACGTCATAATGCTGGCTAAGTGAGTTCGCTTTTACGACTGCTGTGTAAAAGGGCTTAAGTCATGACTGTACTGAAGTGGTTAAGACTTAAGCCGACGGATATTAGAAATGAGTAGATGTTAATGATAAAGTTTTAATTTGGTGGTATGGTCAAAGATTTATCGTCTAAAGAAGGAATCACCATCTATCCATCACCATTTCATCACCACTTTTAATTGCACAGATATAAGAATAGCATGTAGTCCGACCTTTACATAAAATGCCACCGATTATAAAAAGAGGATGAGCATAGTGTACCTACTTACTACAGCTTCTACCACAATCACCATTCACCTTGCCACCAATAAGACACAAATCCCAAAACTATGCTACAACCATCAAAATCCTAAAAAATGAACAGGGAGGCCTGTTTAGAAGTATCTAGTTTTGCTTGCCAACAATAACGCAATAATTATCTGTTACCTTTCAGGTCCTTTTGGGCACTTAGTTGGAGAACGACCCACATTTTTATCAGGTCTTCCGACGGACTTCAACGCCGCATTAAAAAAAATCTTGACCTTACTATAAAACAGGCCTCAGGTCTTTGTTATCGCGGTTTTCCTTAAGTCTTATAATTTAAAAATAACGTTAACATTCACAACAACCCATGTTTTCTAAGTGTCACTTTCCAAAACTTCCCAAACTTCACTGGAAAGCGAGAAACTTCGTTTTATGTTCACATAGATGTTTTAATTGCACCCTTGGTAGCTTCCTTATATCATTATTAGTCTCTATGGAATGACACTGTAATGTGTTTAGTGGAAATGTGTAAATAACTTTTAGCATTTATCTCTTAAACGACTGTGGAGGTGTTGTGTGTATGGTAATAAAATTTCGAGTATTTAAATTTGTATGTGCAGTAATTTCATCATGATGGAGTCCTTATGATGGAGTTAGTAGTCATAGGTATTTTCAACAATGAGTAGTGCTAAATATGTTGCTTATGAATTAAAATTCACCCCTATACAAATCATACCTCAAAGCATACTTTCCATTTATAAACCTATTTCATTCAGTCGTAGAAATACTCAATACATCCTAACGACTCAATCACGGCATTAACAAAGACAGTTACTGTATCGTTCACAACATTATTGGTACTTACAGACATTTCTTTAAGAGTCAATTTATTAGCTTCGAGCTTTCTTCGAAGAATTTCAAGCGATCCAGCACGTAATTGATACCTATCAGTGTGGGGTCGGGTTCTATTGCGGTGAATACAAACGGTATACACA
The DNA here is from genome assembly GCA_002382865.2 of Heliothis virescens. Lineage (NCBI taxonomy): Eukaryota > Metazoa > Arthropoda > Insecta > Lepidoptera > Noctuidae > Heliothis > Heliothis virescens. The sequence continues at coordinate 1,796,329 of NWSH02000050.1, read as the reverse complement.
ATTCAAATGTAGGAGGAACATTTATGCCTCCTTCGCAAGAATGCTACGTGCAAATGTTTTAATATCCTTAAAGTAGGAACAATAATAAGAACTATTTAAAGGTGCAGAAGGATAACCTAAAGTATTCAAATGGGAAATAGTTTTTTTTTATTTGACCTTGATTGTTTTACATATTTACTTTTCGAAGATATACTAGCAGTAGGTACAGTTGACGACAAACCACTTTGCATCTATGAAGTTAGTTAGCTACTAGACTACCTGCGCTTTCATATGCATAGGATTCTAGAAGCTTTATTTCTTCGAAGTTGACTTCACAATAAAAAAAAATCAAACAACTGACTTGAGAAATGCATTTGTGTGCGGACTATAGTAAAAAAATATCAGGAAAAATATGTAAATAGTTTTAAACTGACCTGTACACAGGATTATCATCGCGATACCACACGACGAGCAGTAAACTGTCGTTGTGCATCGGCGGTCGGATATCGCAAGGCATGTCTGCTTCGCCTCCAACGATAGCCGGCACACGCGTCACTGTTGCCGCTACTGGAGATGTTACTACTCCTGGAACAGGAAGACATCTATTAAAATAAGTACTAAATTTGAATTTAATTAGCTTTCTCATGTATGGGCAAATGCCCCAGTTTGAGGGAGGCCTTTGTCCAAAAGTAGGCTGTGACGACGACGACGACACCAAAGTCAAGCGCAAGGTTATTGACGATATGGTTACAAATGATGAAGACCTGGATAAATGCCTATTAGAAAAGCACAATCGCCACGTGAAACGTATGGTGTTAAAAGGGAGTTTGTACTCCATATCTCTAGATGATAATAAGACAACCTTTGCTTTTTTTAAGGAGAATGAAATAGTATGTGTGGCATGGTAAATAAAATACCAACCGTGTTTCAGAAGAAGGTCAACCTTCCTTTAATTAAATAAATACAGCCCGCCATACTAATCAATCAAATCAAATATTTGCCAAAAAATGATCATGAAAGCTTTCCTTACTTTCCATTCATAACAAAAACCTACGTTGTTTATAAATCCTATCCTAATTTCCTAATAGGAAAAGAGCGTAATAAAGCCTAAAAATCTGTATAAAAAATGTTTTATAAGCCTGTTGTACTGAGATTTGCGGTTGATGAGAGTATTATCACTAGTCGCAGGGTACCGCANACGTTGTTTATAAATCCTATCCTAATTTCCTAATAGGAAAAGAGCGTAATAAAGCCTAAAAATCTGTATAAAAAATGTTTTATAAGCCTGTTGTACTGAGATTTGCGGTTGATGAGAGTATTATCACTAGTCGGAGGGTACCGCAAAAACATTTTAGTCAAAAAAATCATTTTCGGCGGAACCCGTGCGAATCCCTGTGTTTATCAGCTTAAAGCCATGTATGAAACAGTGTTACGTTGTAAGCGGACAAAATCCCTTAACATGAGAACCAGGATATGAGGGCTATGGTACAAGCTTCAAGCGAGCAAACCTTGAGTTATATTTACCTATTGTCTTATTTTTACAAATTCTTTTGTGAAATAGAAACAAGATTTTGTAGTTTTAGAGTATCGTTAAAATGAGGTAAAACAATTGGCATAGAATAATTAACAATTCCTTTTGTTTTTTTGAGGCACTTAGTTCCACAGATATGCCAAATCCTATCCAAATTAAAATCACATTCATTGAATGTCTCTCAAAATAATAAAATTTCACCAAACTTCTGCATGCGAATAGTCGCACCTCTCACAACTTGCACCACATTACACAAGGCTGAAAAACAAGAAAATGACATTCAACGGTAGGGTAGCCGAGCTCAACCGGACAATTCGGACACACGCACACCTGCCAAGTAAAAACCTTTTTGGTATTCGGCACGGCATAAAGACGAGGGTGGCTTATAGCCTAACAAAAAACTGGCTACTGCCCACACGTTTTCATATTACGTAATAAGATTGTAATGGAGCGCTGTAATATCAGGTGTTACAGAGAATAGGTTTTTCTTTATCTTTGAAAGAATTAAATTTAGGTCACAATTATGAAAGTAGGCTCACTTCACACAGTTACACAGTACACACAGTAGCACACTTCACAGTAACTCATTCTCTAATACTGTATGCATTTGTATGGGTCTGTATGTTTAAGAAGCTAATGAAACTTGTAAAAGGCTTTTAAAAATAAAGATTTAGGTCCATCTACACATTTTCATTTCTAGCAAAGACGACAGACGTGTTACATGTTGTAGTACCTAAAATTTTAATAGCAGGAATTTCGTCTGTACTAAGATCCTGTATACATCGAACATTCTAGATAAACCAATAGAGTTACGCTTGTATTTGCACTGGTTCAAGTCAATACTGTTGGGTGGGGTTCGAATTTATGCCCAGTCGACCAACGCCCAGGAACCATTACTGCTTTGTATGCTTTAGTTTTCTTGACGCGGCTAATAGATTTAGTTGCTACTTCTTGCGGCTACTTTAAGTGGGGTTGTAGTACTTTTTCTTGCTTCTTCAAGCGCTGTTTTGCGAAGCGCTTTGTGATTTTTTTAAGATGGGTAAGTGTGCAGTTTGTGGAGCAAGTTATTAATTGTGTGTTACAGAATCTTAGACAGTTTTCTATAAGAATTTGAACTAGAAGCTTGTTTATTAAAAAATTGGAACAATACTCAAATAGCTTGAAACATGCCTAACTGAAGGAATATTAAAAGGGGTAATCATGTGATTGTGATTTACTGACCCAATTTTGAAAATTCTATACCTAATGATAGCCAAGTTATTTGTGAGTGTCATGTGATAGACTATATTTTATCTGGATATGATAAGTAGTTCTAGCGGGGCGCGAGTGAAACCACGGGAAACGGCTTATGGTGTGTATTCAAATTTTGAGACTTCTTTTTTTTCTTTTCGTTTCTAGCTTTGTGTTAGAGGTTTCTTAAATACATCTAATGGCCTCTGACGTGGATTATAATGACAATTATACTTTAGTTTTACGTGCTATCTGTGGGTCGGCAGGTGACAAAATAGACAAAAGATTGTTTTTAACCAACAATGAAAATCAATGAATTCAAATAAGCCATTATTTACATTGTAAATTACGTTGGACTATGTAAATAATGCTAATTAATCAACAAATTAATTACTGTTTATCAGTACTGCTATATTGTGTACTCGAGTTTGTATACATAAAATATTTAGTAAAGCAGCTACTTGTTTTAGATGACCATTTTGAATTCGATAAATAACTGTGAATATGCCCCACATTTCCAAATCTATAACATTTTTTCAGTCACTAAACTAATCTAAGCAAATAGGTGCTTTTAATAGAAGACTTAAAAATAGAACTATTACATTTTTTACTAACATGCAGCACGTAAAATTAATTGATGCTAATGGCAAAACAAAAACGGAACGAAAATATTTATGAAAATTTCAATTCATATTTTCAGGACTTGCTAAATGCAGTAATAAACTGAATTACAGTACATTTCGTCATTCAATCCTAAAAGAACAATAGCAACCTCCAATTGACTTCCACAGAGCTGAGAAACAACCAGACTCGACAGTTTTATTGCTTGAAACTTCATCAGTTTGGAATATAACGATAAAGCGTCCTATTCTTCTGAATATTTGTTTGCCAAAAGAGGTTTTACATCTGCATTGTCATAACCTTTGTGGTAGTTTTGTGAGTTTTATAAAGTGAGTCTACGTGACTGGCTGGATAGTCTTTGGTGGAAATGTTATGTGAACGACAATAAGATAAACATTACATAAAATTGTGAAGATATGAAGTTAGTCACGTTTCGGTAGTTTTTTATCTTCGAGGAAAAAATAGGGAATTCTCGATAAATATTAGGGTCTTTCCTCTTTGCTTATCTAACACCTGAGGCTAAGGTCGTACATAGAATGGAAGTTGGTAGCCGGCGTCAATCTACCGGTGTTTATCGGCACTGGTAGCAGAGCAAGCAGATTGAAGCATCGTCCTAATAGAATGCGATTGTGCGATCATCGCGCGAATAAGCGATGCGGCATCGTTCGCGCGAATGGATTAACAATTTAAGTCGCGCGACACCGTCATGCGATTAGCATCCTCAGCTAGGACGTCTATTCGTGTTCAATACGTGAACCTGCGATGGTCGCATGCATGACAATAACAAAAAGACAATGTCTGAAGCAAATACATATACCTAACTCTTACCAGAAAGGACCAGCACTGATAAGCGGTGGTACAGTTTTCTTTCTGTGTAAGGCCTTTAACTAATACTGACCTCAGTTTTCTCAAAAATGAGTTAAATGCTCTCATATATTCTAAAAACATTATCTATACTATACCTCATTTCTTGAAGGTAAAACCAAACAATGGAAGGTACCATTCTTTCGTACATAAGGCTCAATTTAAATAAAATCTGTATCTGTGTTGTAATCTTCAATATAATTCTCGTATAATTATAATTTCAGTGATATTCCGCAATTTTCCCTCACAAAACCCCTAAAGTACTAATGTACGTTCCTACTTAGGTGAACCGAAGCGTTCTGGATTAGTACAAATAATATTTATGAGTTCGAAAAGCTTACGATAATTTATTATATAATTTATTATGTAAGTAATGTTAAGAGAAAAGTTATCTTTTTTAATCGAAGTGTCCATTTTGTTCCTGTTTAGCATGGTAACATTGTCATTTCCTTGTTTATCTAAGCAACTTTATTGGATGAAAATACCTACATTGCACCCATGGGCAAAATTATGTTAAGACAATATGGGACAAAATCTAAACTGGCCTTTCGATAAAATGTCAGGACAGGTTCGAAATGACCCATCGTGACATTACCCAACCTTCTTGTATACTAAACGCGTCAAATAAGGCGTAAAAAAGTGTGCGATCGGTAGGAACCCATTTACATACTCACACACTTGCGTAATGTAGGTAAAAAAGAATTACACACACATAGAAAAGATACCGTAGTATCGTAATGTGGAACTCTGGTGATTGTTCGACAATTATTCACCTTACTATCGCTTATTTAGTATTAACGAGAATAATTAAACACTCATTGAATTCACAATCATCATCATCTTCTTGCCCTGTTCCTAGTTTTATTTGGGGTCGGCGCAATACGGCTTTTACTTCCACTCCTCCCTGTCACTCGTCATACTGACATTCACTCCCTTCTTACCCATGTCATCTTTCATGCCTTCCATCTTTTCTTTAGTCTTCTACTCCCTCTTTATTGAATTCGCAATAATTAATGAAATTTTGCAACGGACTGATCTGACACGTGGCAGCACCAAATCAACAAATTAAAATAGGCCAAATTTTATATAAATCTGACAATTATAAGTACAGAGAACAGCAGGTCACTGTACCCGAATCTGTCAAATTTTACCAATCAAACATTAACTTACCACTAATGTGATAAGGTTGAAAATCTATTGCCGAAATTTGTCAGATTGTGGTTACAAGATGAGCTGTCATTTGTGCTAAAATCTCATTGAAAATTCTTTGAAGCCTGTATATTAAGGCTTACATTTATCGGTGAAAGCTTCAGGCGTTTACGTAAGGAGAAATGGAAATTGTATATCTGAATTAAGCGATGCGGCGTATGTTTATAATTCAAATAACAACTGTCTGTACAAGATGTACTTGTGATTATAGAAACATACGAGGTTAGTAATTGCGTGGAGGGATTCCAATATTGACATGAGTTTGTATGTCAATCATTAGGTAGGAAATATGAGGTTTGTGGTACATATTTGTAATGGTATACTGAGGGTGATATTCTTTCATGTGGTTTGTTTGCTATTTAAGGAAGTAGTAAGTTTAGTGTTTAATTGAAAAACTCGTGGCAATAGATGGTCATGCAATTTACAGAGGTTGGGTTCCGCCCAGATATACACAGCTGATCTTCAGCTGTATAGATGATATGACACAGCTGATCTTCAGCTGTATATCTATACAGCTGAAGATCAGCTGTGTCATATCATCTACCATGATAGTTAAAGAAAAAACTATTTTTTTCAAAGGCCCTAAAATAGTGTAAATATTGTGTATGTATTTGTTATCTATTATTACTTTTAGCATCACAAAACTTTCAATGTCAGCGTCTGTTTTCATAGCTACCTATGCAAATTTCTCTCCCAAACACAATATCAACTCTGGTAATTTGAACATCACCCACGCATACCACGCTCGCAATATCACACAATAGGGAACACAATAAACTTTGTACGTAATATTGTAATAATTGATGGGACCCTAATGTTATGGGTTAGGTAATTAATTAGGACAGTTTTCATAATGGCTGAGGGATTAATTGATCTACAGCTATTTTTGTAACTTGGGCAGAAGTTAGTTAATGCTAGCTAATCTTATTTAACTTTTTTCTGGTCTTTAGATGAATAAATAATTAATTGAGAAAGTTTTGATTGATATTTTTTTACAAAATAGTACAGCTTAAATATGGCCTTGAGTTCTTGTTTCTTGTCCAAGCAAACTCAAGAGACAGAACGGTATCAACATTGGCAATTTGGATGACAAAGCTCACTCTATGACCAAGTTTGGCAATCTCATACTGGCAATACAATGTTCCTTATCAACTGTAAGAAGCCAAAAACTTAGACAACCAGTGTCACTCAGGGCTTGAAGGGACCTATTATATCATTCAGGGAGTCAGATGATCAGGCTCTGCGTAAAATACTAGCACTTAGCAGCATCAGGTTAAACTGGACACCGACGCTAACATAGTTGGGAAAAGGCTAGTCAGATATTTTTTTTAAATGAAAATTAATGAATTTAAATTTAGTTTTAGTATACCAAACGAAGCGTTTATTTACTAGCTTGTTAAACAGATTACATGAACACTACATTAGCACATTCGTGGTGAAGATTAGCCACTACTAGTTCATGTCGGCTTCAGTAAACACGCTCTTGTCAGTGATATATCATTGCTGTCTCGTTAGAAATACATGAGAGACCTTAATAAGGTATAATCGTATTTATACCTAAGATAACATAAACATTTATTTTCATGCACATACGCCAGCAGGGCAACCTACCCGAATGTGTCATTACCAATCGAACATTAACTTCCCACTATTGTGATAATGTTGAAAATCTATTGAAGAAATTTGACAGATAAAGGTAGGTTGAGATACTGACGTCTGTACTATAAGCCATTTTTATATTTAGAAATTGTGTCCTGACGTAATATTGATTCCAATCTACGTTAGTACTTATCCGGCTTTTAATTAAGCCATGAAGTTGTAACTACGTATCTCCAACTATAAATGGATGATTCAATATTGTTTAATAGTTTCAAAAAGAAATCCAAATTAAGAAATTTGGATTTCAATGTAATTATATTTTAATATCGTATAAGTAGTTACCTTTTAAAATTAATATTCAAAGCTAGAAGTCGTGGTGGCCTAGTGGGTAAAGCACCAACCTCTCAAGTATGAGTGTATGGGTTCGATTCCAGGTCAGGCAAGTACCAATGCAACTTTTCTAAGTTTGTATGTACTTTCTAATATTCTTAGACACCAATCGGTGATAAAAGTGAAGGAAACAGGAAACCTGGACTGTAAAGTCTGAAATCACCAACCCGCATTGAGCAAGCGTGGTGATTAACGCTCAATCCTTCTCGATATGAGAGGAGGCCTGTGCCCAGCAGTGGGACGATAAAAAGGCTACAAAAAAAAAATTCAAAGCTAAGAAGATTATTTTATAAAAATAAATAGCCTACTTTTAGAACTGGATATTAGGTAAAAAAATTAAAATCATTTAGTTACCATCTCGTTAAATTAAAAGTTATTTTCCATAATTGTTTAACGATGTAAATTACAGAAAACTGTTATTAATAAGGTTGATAGACTAAAATGTATAATTATATACTGCAAATCGACGTATTTAAGGTCATTTAGTATTGTGATACACTTTAGTAAGCTAAAAACCTTCCTCAAAAAATCACGCACCACTTCTTCCTTTACAAATCCTAATAAATGCACTACTAAGGGAGTATTCTTCCATTTCAATATTACCCCTGTTTCAGAATCTTATATCGCATGCTACATAGAAATTAATGAGAATTACTATATACGTAGTCAAAACACACCCCGTAGTCCATTTACAAGTATTATTGATGATATTAGGCGGGGCTAAAGCAAATTTCGCTCCTAATATACAAAGAAAATTGTACTATGAAGGCACGGTTATGTTTGAAAAAGTTAAGGTTGGGTTATGAAAAAAACACGGGTTGGAACTTAAAGGGTTTGATGATGTCAATTTTTTTTTTGGTTGCTATAAAATTATATTTTTAGCTTCTTTGTACAAAATAGTTAGAAAACCACCTAGTTTAGAATACACTAGAGCCAAGGATATTTAAGGACACACTTTTTTTTTTAAAACCGGCCAAGTGCGAATTGGACTTGCGTTCCGTACCAGTATATATGAAAAATATTTTTTATTATTTATTTTTTAAATTTTTAGTATTTGTTGTTATAGCGGCAACGGAAACGCATCATCTGTGAAAATTTCAGCTTTCTAGCTATCACGGTTAATGAGATACAGCGTGGAGACAGACAACGAAGTCTTAGCAATAGGGTCCCGTTTTACCCTTTGGGTACGGAACTCTAAAAACGATAGCTTATTTTCAGAAAGGCACACTGGCACAATAAATTTCACTTAGTACGCACTAAGAAGTCAAATTCAACACAAATATTTCACAAAAATACAAATTTATTTATAACTAAGTATATTCCACATTGCATGATAAACAACCTTCGTTACCAACGAAGCCTTGACATATACAAAAATAAATGACATTATTATTTCGTGTGACATAATTACATTATGTACACTATACATTAATGAAAACTAGTAGTCTATGTGTACTTACTTTACTTCATATCAATGGATGTTTATAACAAGTATTCTATACTTCTTTTACTTCAAAATGTTTTCCGAACGCCTATTTTTTTACTCGTGAGACTTATCGTCAATATCTAAATATCCAAGGATTGAGATTGCATCGAACTAGAAGTGTTTGAATGTCAGTATTTTAGTTTTTAATACGGCAAACTGTACTTTGCACTTTCATTTCAAATAAATTGCAGTCATGATAGATATATATAATTAGATAGGCATTGCTCGTCTAAGCTGAAATACTACACATACATCTACTAGATACCAAATTTTCGGTGCACGTCGTACTTAAAATGCTACAATAAATATTTCAGTTTACACAAGCTATGCTATGGCTACTAACACAAAATTTTATATTTCAGAAACCTACAGTTTCCTTCACAGCAAGCTTATTCGAGGAAATATGCGATATCCTCTGCAAGGCGATACATGCTACTATTGGCCTCCTCTGGGGTCATTCTATAGAAACTGACCTGAAACTATTTGCAAGCCGTTATGCGTAAATTCAAACATATTCGAGGTAGTACGATGTATCGAATACGCTACGTCTCAAAGGTTTCTAGAAATTAAATAATTGTAAACCTGGTTTTGAATGTCGACATTATGGGTCGGCAGACATGAATCTAGATAAATAGATTTTAAATTCAACGAATATGAAATTCTAAGGCCTCGTCTAGTCTTGATTCTAAGAAATAGGAATGTTGGTTCTATGTTTGAAGACTGCTGAACTGAAATATGGAGAGATCTTTTTCTGGGTAAACCAAGCATAATATACTTGAGATCCAAGTTTGCTTGAAGTTCAGACGTCTATAATAACATAATATTACTAATATTATAAAGCTGAAGACTAACTTCATATTTCGTTTGCATATGTTTTGCTATCGCGCGAATCTCAAGAACGACGAGTCCGATTTGATAAATTATTTCTGTGTTTGCAGTCCTATTTACCGAAGAAGTTAAAGAAGGCTATACCTTTATTTCATACAGACAAAGTAGTTCCCATGAGTCGCAGTTGAAATTGCTGGTAGGTAGCTATCTATACAAATAAATACCTTTAATAAAGGGAAAAATGTTTTTGTTTGTAACATAAGGGCTCTGAAACTACTTAACCAATTTGACACCCTCATTAATGGGCTATATTTTGTCCCCAAGCTATATTTGGTCTCCTTCCGTCTCCTAAGAGACGACAGGCCCGTGTCGGCGGCGCGTGTTCCACGCGCTCCTCAGAGAGTGTCAGCAAACCCCTGCGGGGCGCATTAGGGCCAGAGCCCGCCAGGGCTGCGGGTTGTTCGAAAGAGTTATCGCGGCCCTGGCACAGAAAAGGCTCCCGAAAGAACACGGTGGGTTTTAGTCAGTAAAAGTCTGACACTCCCTCCTGCTGTCAC
>NWSH02000050.1:1773988-1785935 GCA_002382865.2 Heliothis virescens | reverse complement strand
GCTTTCATATGTAATTTAAAGATTTCCGAGACTACGGTTTGACACAGCCATTAGGTCATATTTCCATTTACGTTTCTTAGAAACGGTTCAACTAAGAAGAGTGCAGTACCACGAAAGAACTTCGCCGTTTCTTTACAGTTTAAAACTAGTTCCAACAGTTTGAAAATTTCCTGCATTCTCAGATGTATTTGCATTTAATTGTACTAGACGATTATACCGAAATACCTTCACCACCTGCAGTTTAATCGTTCATCCGAAAACCTTGGAGTTGGATTAATTAGAATTTTTAATTACGAAATCGCTAGCGTCTGAACGGTGCTGGAACTTTTGTACTGTCGGTGACTTACAGAATTCGTTCCCTGAAATTGGCCGTAACTGTAAAGTTGGTCGGTCGTACTGTGCAGTGGCTAATTGTACTTCACTTTTGTTGGACTGTGCTGTTCTATTGCAGGTATTGATTTTGGAACTGTGGACCGCTTTGAGTGCAATATATTGTATGGTTTTAATATCTATAACTTTTATCCAACTGAACATACCACGCCTGTATTTATTAAGCCTAGGTAGATGTTTACATACTAAGGTTAAAAGTCTGGTAATAATAATTCAGATTGATATTGAGTAAAGAAAAAAAGATAATACAATTTAAAAACCCACTCGTTCTTTGAAGTTGGAAGAAACAGAAATGAATAATTTTGAATGGAACAAACCCTTAATGACATTTAAGACTTGCGTAGGATGATAAAATGTTTATCCGTAATACTATTAGGATGAAATATTGGAGACTATAGATATAATTTCAGAGACTGTTAAAGATAGAAAAAGCTTTTTTTTTATACGCAACATCGGTACACCTACTCGCTGGTCTAGTAACTTCTGAGTCTGAAATTTGGTGATTGATACACCAGTGTATCAGAGACCACATAATTTTTTGTCCTATACCTAAAATTGCCTCGGTCATGTCCGATCGTCGTCTCATCGGGCTATCAACTTCCATGAAAAAATACATATAATTCAAGACAATACAAATACCGTTTACACAAACATATTTTTTACCAAGAAATGGCACAATAAAAAACAATGTACATAAACACTGGTTTTACGCCCAATATAAATGATTTACGCATAATAATATTCATGGTACGTTATTAAAACGCCAACCACATAACTCCTATGGTATTTGACACTATAAATCTTCAACTAAATGAGGATTTGTTGCATTCACAGCATGTAAAGTTGACTGCTGCAATAAATCAGTGTCATTTAGGTTTGGAAAAATGCTCGGGATTTATTGAGATCGTAATGTATGTCGGTTTTTATGTAGGTCGCATGAAAACAGAATCGTTAACACATAATGTACGCGCTTTTAACATGATAATGGGATGAGATAAATTTTTATTAGCTGTGTGCTTAATTATGTAGGTATGTGTTACTTCTGCTTAGCTCTGATCAGTTCAGCAATTGTTAATATGATGACTGCTCAGTCGTTTTTGATCGTGTCTTCAAACCTCTAGTCTTTTGAGCCCGTCGTGTTATCAGACCGTCATATTTGGTGGCTTGCCTATCTAAGTTGAAAACGAAGATCAGAATGTAGACACTAAAATTATTATTGTCATTGCGTTATTGTGGCTTTGTATGTCAAATGTTGCTTTTGTCTTCCTCATGCCCATATCTGAAAAGTATTTTTTCTTCTTTCATACTTTGTGGTTTGACATCATCTTACTAGCAACATTCTTACCAGCCATATCCTCTTCCACACCATCCATCCAAAGTATGTTTGGTAGTCCTCATCCTCTTTGAAATTCGGCTTTACTTTCTGTATCACCATACTCAGCTGCCATATATTCTGATTTTGTGACATTACACCCTTCGTCCACCTACATTATACCCTAACAAATTCAACAACGTGTTAGCCGTGAAAGATAATGTGCACGTAGGCACTTCATTTTCTTTGTAAACGCATAAAACCTTTCACGTCATAATGCTGGATAAGTGAGTTCGCTTTTACGACTGCTGTGTAAAAGGGCTTAAGTCATGACTATACCGAAGTGGTTTAGACTTAAGCCAACGGATATTAGAAATGAGTAGATGTTAATGATAAAGTTTTAATTTAGTGTCATGGTCAAAGATTTGTTATCTGAAGAAAGAATATTATGTGTATTTTAATAGTTCTTAGCTTAAGTTTTTTTTTTCTAATAGAATAAGGTTATTGTAAATATATGTAAATAAAATTATGTGTATGTATTTCATCACCACTTTTAATTGCACAGATATGGGGTAGTATGTAGCCTTTACATAAAATGCCACTGATTATAAAAAAAAGAAGATGAGCATAGTGTACATAGGTACTACAGCTTCTACCACAATCACTGTTTACCTTGCCACTAGGGTTGCCAACTTTTTCTACGAGAGATAAAGTATATTCAGGTCTGCGAACAATTTTAAACAGTATTTTAGAAAAACACATATTTTTTAGAGCTGTGTTTGCATTGTGATGCTGTAACTGAACACTATTTTGTAAATTTGGTGTAAAATGAACAGTATATTTTGGTGAAAAACAGTATAATACTGTTCAAAACAGTATGGTTGGCAACCCTACTTGCCACCAATAAGACACAAATCCCAAAACTACGCTACAACCATCAAAATCCTAAAAAATGAACAGGAAGGCCTGTTCAGAAGTATCTAGTTTTGCTTGCCAACAATAACGCAATAATTATCTATTACCTTTCAGGTCCTTTTGGACACCTAGTTGGAGAACAACCCACATTTTTATCAGGTCTTCCGACGGACTTCAACGCCGCATTAAAAAAATTCTTGACCTCACTATAAAACAGGCCTCATGTCTTTGTTATCGCGCTTTTCCTTAAGTCTTATAATTTAAAAATAACGTTAACATTCACAACAACCCATGTTTTCCCAGTGTCACTTTCCAAAACTTCCCAAACTTCACTGGAAAGCGAGAAACTTCGTTTTATGTTCACATAGATGTTTTAATTACACCCTTGGTAGCTTCCTTATATCATTATTAGTCTCTATGGAATGGCACTGTAATGTGTTTAGTGGAAATGTGTAAATAACTTTTAGCATTTATCTCTTAAACGACTGAGGAGGTGTTGTGGGTTATGGTAATAAAATGTCGAGTATTTAAATTTGTGTATACAGTTATTTCATCATGCCTTATGATGGAGTTAGTAGTCATAGGTATACTATATTCTCAACAATGAGTAGTGCTAAAAATGTTGCTTATGAATCAAAATTTACCCCTATATAAATCATACCTCAAAGCATACTTTCCATTTATAAACCTGATTCATTCAGTAGTAAAAATACTCAATACATCCTAACGACTCAATCACGGCATTAACAAAGACAGTTACTGTATCGTTCACAACATTATTGGTACTTACAGACATTTCTTTAAGAGTCAATTTATTAGCTTCGAGCTTTCTTCGAAGAATTTCAAGCGATCCAGCACGTAATTGATACCTATCAGTGTGGGGTCGGGTTCTATTGCGGTGAATACAAACGGTATACATAATTCAAATATAGACGGAACATTTATGCCTACGTTGCAAGGATGCTACGAGCAAATGTTTTAATATCCTTAAAGTAGGAACAATAATAGGAACTATTTAAAGGTGCAGAAAGATAACCTAAAGTATTCAAATGGGAAATAGATTTTTTTATTTGACCTTGATTGTTTTACATATTTACTTTTCGAAGATATACCAGCAGTAGGTGCATTCAGTGCCAAAAAGCTTTGGATTTCTATACTGAGCCATTAGACTCCTTACTCTTTTATTTGTACAGATCTTGTTAAGAGGCTTTGCGTATCCGATGTTCCCAACAGTAAAAAAAAATATGAACAAAACGCTATCGGGCATGCATGAGATTAACTTTAGAATTTGAAGCGGACCTATACGTATCCATAAAAAATATCAGGAAGAACATAAAAATAGTTCCAAATTCACCTGTACACAGGATTATCATCCCGATACCACACGACGAGCAGTAAACTGTCGTTGTGCATCGGCGGTCGGATATCGCAAGGCATGTCTGCTTCGCCTCCAACGATAGCCGGCACACGCGTCACTGTTGCCGCTACTGGAGATGTTACTACTCCTGGAACAGGAAGACATCTATTAAAATAAGTACTAAATTTGAATTTAATTAGCTTTCTCATGTATGGGCAAATGCCCCAGTTTGAGGGAGGCCTTTGTCCAAAAGTAGGCTGTGACGACGACGACGACACCAAAGTCAAGCGCAAGGTNAGAAGACATCTATTAAAATAAGTATTAAATTTGAATTTAATTAGCTTTCTCATGTATGGGCAAATGCCCCAGTTTGAGGCAGGCCTTTGTCCAAAAGTAGCTGTGCAGACACCAAAGTCAACCGCAAGGTTATTAACGATATGGTTACAAATGATGAAGATCAGGATATACCTATTCTGGATATATAGGAAAAGCACAATCGCCACTTGAAACGTATGATGTTAAAAGGGAAACCTCCCCTTTTAACATCATACGTTTCAAGTCCTCGATATCTTTACAAGATAATAAGCCTTTACTTTTTTTAAGGATAATGAAATAGTAGGTATGTGTGGCACGACTAGAGGGAGGCGTGGCGTGGTAAGTAAAAATACCAACAGTGTTTCATATGAAGGTCAAACTTCCTATACTTAAATTAATACAGCCCACCATACTAATCAATCAAATCAAATATTTGCCAAAAAATGATCATGAAAGCTTTCCTTATTTTCCATTATTAATAAAAACCTACGTGGAAAACACCAAAATAAAGCCTAAAAATCTGTATAAAAAATGTTTTATAAGCCTGTTGTACTGAGATTTGCGGTTGATGAGAGTATTATCACTAGTCGGAGGGTACCGCAAAAACATTTTAGTCAAAAAAATCATTTTCGGCGGAACCCGTGCGAATCCCTGTGTTTATCAGCTTAAAGCCATGTATGAAACAGTGTTACGTTGTAAGCGGACAAAATCCCTTAACATGAGAACCAGGATATGAGGGCTATAGTACAAGCTTCAAGCGGGTAAACCTTGAGTTATATTAACCTATTGTCCTATTTTTACACATTCCTCTGTGAAATAGAAATGAGATTTTGTTGTTTCAGAGTATCAATAAAAAGAGGTAAAACAATTGGCGTAGAATAATTAACAATTAGTTTTATTTGAGGCACTTAGTTCCATATATATTCCAAATCCTATCCAAATTAAAATCAAATTCATTGAATGGCTCTCAAAATAATAAAATTTCACAAAACTTTGGCATGTGAATAGTCGCACCTCCCACAACTTGCACCACGTTACACAAGGCTGAAAAACAAGAAAATGACATTCAACGGTAGGGTAGCCGAGCTCAACCGGACAATACGGACACACGCACACCTGCCAAGTAAAAACCTTTTTGGTATTCGGCACGGCATAAAGACGAGGGTGGCTTATAGCCTAACAAAAAACTGGCTACTGCCCACACGTTTTCATATTACGTAATAAGATTGTAATGGAGCGCTGTAATATCAGGTGTTACAGAGAATAGGTATTTCTTTATCTTTGAAGAAATGAAATTTTGGTCAAAAGTGTAATAAAAAGTATTTAGAAGATAGCACATTCCCTAATACTACATGCATTTATGCATGTGAGTATGTATGTGTTTGGTGATAATGAAACTTGCAAAAGGATTTCAAAAACGAAGAGTTAGGTCCATTTTCACATTTTCATTTCTAGTATAGAAGACAGACGTGTTACATATTGTACCTAAAATCTTAATAGTATCTAGGAATTTCGTTTGTATGTACTAATAGTTCAAGATCCTGTATACATCGAACATTCTAGATAAACCAATAGAGTTACGCTTGTATTTGCACTGGTTCAAGTCAATACTGTTGGGTGGGGTTTGAATTTATGCCCAGTCGACCAACGCCCAGGAACCATTACTGCTTTGTATGCTTTGGTTTTCTTGACGCGGCTAATAGATTTAGTTGCTACTTCTTGTGGCTACTTTAAGTGGGGTTAAAGCGCTTTTTCTTGCTTCTTCAAGCGTTGTTTTGCGAAGCTCTTTGTGATTTTTTTTAAGATGGGTAAGTGTGCAGTTTGTGGAACAAGTTATAAATTATGTGTTAGACAATCTTGGACAGTTTTCTATAAGAATTTGAACTGGAAGGTGGTTTATTAAAAATTGGAGCAATACTCGAATAGCTTGAAACATGCTTAACTGAAAGAATATTTAAAGGGGTAATTGTGTGTTTGTGATTTACTGACCCAATTTTGAAAATTCTATACTTAGTGATAGCCAAGTTATTTGTGAGTGTCATGTGATAGACTATATTTTATCTGGATATGATAAGTAGTTCTAGCGGGACGTGAGTGAAACCATGAGAAACAGCTTATGGTATATATTCAAATTATGAGACTTCTTTTTTTTTTCTTTTTCTTTCTAGCTTTGTGTTAGAGGTTTCTTAAATACATCTAATGGCCTCTGACGTGGATTATAATGACGATTATACTTTAGTTTTACGTGCTATCTGTGGGTCGGCAGGTGACAAAATAGACAAAAAATTGTTTTTAACCAACAATGAAAATCAATTAATTCAAATAAGCCATTATTTACATTGTAAATTACGCTGGACTATGTAAACAATGCTAATTAATCAACAATCAGTACAGCTATATTGTGTAGTTTGTATACATAAAATATTTAGTCAAGTACCTACTTGTTCTAGATGACCATTTTGAATTTGATAAATAACAGTGAATATGCCCTACATTTCCAAATCTATACCATTATTTTAGCCACTAAACTAATTAATCTAAGCAAATAACTGTGTTTAATAGAAGACATAAAAATAGAACTACTATTTTTTTTACTAACATGCTGCACGTAAAATTAATTGATGCTAATGGAAAAACAAAAAACGAATGAAAATATATATGAATATTTAAATTCATATTTTCAGGACTACCTCGTATAGCAATAAACTGTATTACAGTACATTTCGTCATTCTATCCTCAAAGAACAATAGCAACCTCCAATTGACTTCCACGGAGCTGAGAAACAACCAGACTCGACAGTTTTATTGCTTGAAACTTCATCAGTTTGGAATATAACAGCAAAGCGTCCTATTCTTCTGAATATTTGTTTGCCAAAAGAGGTTTTACATCTGCATTGTCATAACCTTTGTTAGTTGTGTAGTTTTGTGAGTTTTATAAAGTGTGTCTACGTGACTGGCTGGATAGTCTTTGGTAGAAATGTTATGTGAACGACAATAAGATAAACATTACATAAAATTGTGAAGATATGAAGTTAGACACGTTTTGGTAGTTTTTTATCTTCGAGGAAAAAATAGGGAATTCTCGATAAATATTAGGGTCTTTCCTCTTTGCTTATCTAACACCTGAGGTTAAGGTCGTACATAGAATGGAAGTTGATAGCCAGCGTCAATTGACCAGTGCTTATCGGCACTGGTCCATTCTGGTAACAGAGCAAGCTGATTGAAGCATTGTCCTTATAGTATGCGATTGTGCGATCATCGCGCGAATAAGCGATACAGCATCGTTCGCGCGAATGGATTAACAATTTGAGTCACGCGACACCGTCATGCGATTAGCATCCTCAGTTAGGATACCTATTCGTGTTCAATACGTCGAACCTGCGATGGTCGCGCAATTGCGTTCTATTAGGACAATGTCTGAAGCAAATATTACTTAAGGTGAATGCTCCGAAACTTCTTACAAATTAAATAACTCTGTAAAAAACGTTTTATTGCGCAATAAAACGTTTTTTACAGAGTTTTTTTTTACAGAGTAAGTTTCGGAGTTAAACAAGGACATCAGAAATTACTTTGTGGGATATTATAACCGCCAATCATAAGATCACGCCTCATATTGAATGTTAACTTAGGTAAAACATGAAAAAACCATTTTATATTTGAATTTCCCGCTTCTAGTCGTCGCATGCACCTTAACAGAATGGACCAGCACTGATAAGTGTTGATACAGTTTTCTTTCTGTGTAAGGCCTTTTTAACTAATACTAATCCCACTTTTCCCGAAAATGAGTTGAATGCTCTCATATATTTTGAAAACATTAGTTATATCTACATCATTTCTTGAAGATAAAACAATGGAAGGTACCATTCTATCGTACACAAGGCTCAATTTAAACAAAATCTGAACATAAACGAAGCTCTAATGCTACTGTTAACATACCGCAATTACAACATTACAATATAATTCTCGTATAATTATAATTTCAAAGATATTCCACGATTTTCTTCCACAGAACCCCTAATGTACTAATGTACGTTCCTACTTAGGTAAACCGAAGCGTTCTGGATTAGTACAAATATTATTTATGAGTTCGAAAAGCTTACGATAATTTATTATATAAGTGTATGTTAAGAGAAAAGTTATCTTTTTTAATCAAAGTGTCCATTTTGTTCCTGTTTAGCATGGTATCATTGTCATTTCCTTGTTTATCTAAGCAACTTTATTGGATGAAAATACCTACATTGCACCCATGGGCAAAATTATGTTAAGACAATATGGGACAAAATCTAAACTGGCCTTTCGATAAAATGTCAGGACAGGTTCGAAATGACCCATCGTGACATTACCCAACCTTCTTGTATACTAAACGCGTCAAATAAGGCGTAAAAAAGTGTGCGATCGGTAGGAACCCATTTCCATACTCACACATTTGCGTAATGTAGGTAAAAAATAAATACACGCACATAGAAAAGATACCGTAGTATCGTAATGTAGAGCTCTGGTGATTGTTCGACAATTATTCACCTTACTATCGCTTATTTTATATTAACGAGAATAATTAAACACTCATTAAATTCGCAATTATCATCATCTTCCTGCCCTTTAAATTATATTTGGGATCGGCGCAATACGCTTTTTACCTCCACTTCTCCCTGTCACTCGTCGTACTGACATTCACTCCCTTCTTACCCATGTCATCTTTCATGCCTCCCATCTTTTCTTACGTCTTCTACTCCCTCTTTATTGAATTCGCAATAATTAATGAAATTTAGTAAAGGACTGATCGTGGCAGCACCAAATCAACAAATTAATATAAAATAGGCCAAATTTTATATATGTAAATCTGACAATTATAAGTACCTACAGAGAACAGCAGGTCACGGTACCCGAATCTGTCAAATTTTACCAATCAAACATTAACTTACCACTAATGTGATAAGGTTGAAAATCTATTGCAGAAATTTGACAGATTGTGGTTACTAGATGTGCTGTCGTTTGTACAGACAACAGCAGGTCAACGTATACGAATCTGTCAAATTTTACCAATCAATCATTAACCTACCACTATTGTGATAAGGTCGAAAATCTATTACCGAAATTCGTCAGATTGTGGTTACTAGATGAGCTGTCGTTTGTACCAAAATCTCATTGAAAATTCTTTGAAGCCTCTATATTAAGGCTTACATTTATCGGCGAAAGCTTCAGGCGTTTACGTAAGGAGAAATGGAAATTGTATATCTGAATTAAGCGATGCGGCGTATGTTTATAATTCAAATAACAACTGTCTGTACAAGATGTACTTGTGATTATAGAAACATACGAGGTTAGTAATTGCGTGGAGGGATTCCAATATTGACATGAGTTTGTATGTCAATCATTAGCTGGGAAATATGAGGTTTGTGGTACATATTTGTAATGGTATACTGAGGGTGATATTCTTTCATGTGGTTTTTTTGCTATCTAGGGAAGTAGTTAGTTTTGTGTTCAATTAAAAAGCCAATTGATGGTTATGTTCGTCACAGGCGTAGCAATTCCACTCAGATATACTTTAGCTAACCGTCTGCCATATACTCGTATGTATATTGAAAGTGTAACCTACCATGACAGATTAATGAAAAAAAAAAAATTTTTTTCAAACGCTCCAAAAATAGTGAAAATTTTATGCATGTATTTGTTATCTATTATTACTTTTACCATCACAAAACTTTCAATGTCAGCGTCTGTTTTCATACCTACCTATGCAAATTTCTCTCCCAAACACAATATCAACTCTGGTAATTTGAACATCACCCACGCATACCACGCTCGCAATATCACACAATAGGGAACACAATAAACTTTGTACGTAATATTGTAATTATTGATGGGACCCTAATGTTATGGGTTAGGTAATTAATTAGGACAGTTTTCATAATGGCTGAGGGATTAATTGATCTACAGCTATTTTTGTAACTTGAGTAGAAGTTAGTTAATGCTAGCTAATCTTATTCAACTTTTTTCTGGTCTTTAGATGAATAAATAATTAATTGAGAAAGTTTTGATTAATATTATTTTACAAAATAGTACAGCTTAAACATGGCCTTGAGTTCTTGTTTCTTGGCAATATCAACATTGGCAATTTGGATGACAAAGCTCACTCTATGACCAAGTTTGGCAATCTCATACCTACGGGCAATACAATGTTCCTTATCAACTGTAAGAAGCCAAAAACTTAGACAACCAATGTCACTTAGGGCTTGACGGGACCTATTATATCACTCAGGGAGTCAGATAAGCAGGCTCTGCGTAAAACACTAGCACTTAGCAGCATCAGGTTAAACTCGACGCCGACGCTAAAATATAGTTGGGAAAAGGCTAGTCAGATCAGATAATTCATATTTTTGATGAAAATTAATGAAATTAAAATTAATTGTATTGCCAAACGAAGCGTTTATTTACTAGTTTGTTAAACAGATTACATGAACACTACATTAGCACATTCGTGGTGAAGATTAGCCACTACTAGTTCATGTCGGATTCAGTAAACACGCGCTTGTCAGCGATATATCATTGCTGTCTCGTTAGAAATACATGAGAGACCTTAATAAGGTATAATCTATACTAATATTATAAAGCTGAAGAGTTTGTTTGTTTGTTTGTTTGTTTGAACGCGCTAATCTCAGGAACTACCGGTCCGATTTGAAAAATTCTTTCAGTGTCAGATAGCCCATTTATCGAGGAAGGCTATAGGCTATATAACATCACGCTGCAACTATTAGGAGCGAAGAAATAATGGAAAATGTGGAAAAAACGGGAAAAATTATTCATCCTTGAGGGCTTTCGTTGCGTGCGCTGCGAAAACGGTTCAAGATACCAAAAATATATGTACGAAAGAATTATTCCTCTTGAAATGAGCTAAAAAAATGTCCGCGATAGTATATGTCTATCTTTTAAGATAAACTCACTAGAACCATTTTTATGGTAATCTTTGGTGGAAATGAATGCATTATTTGTTAAGAGTTGTATCAACGTAATAATATTAATCTTTATCCAAATAAATAATAAATATTTTTGTCGATTAAGAGTATTTAATCTATCTATATTAATATTATAAAGCTGAAGAGTTTATTTGTTTGTTTGTTTGAACGCGCTAATCTCAGGAACTACTGGTCCGATTTGAAAAATTCTTTCAGTGTTAGATAGCCCATTTATCGAGGAAGGCTTTAGGCTATATAACATCACGCTGCAACTATTAGGAGCGAAGAAATAATGGAAAATGTGGAAAAAACGGGAAAAAATATTCATCCTTGAGGGCTTTCGTTGCGTGCGCTGCGAAAACGGTTCAAGATACCAAAAATATATGTACGAAAGAATTATTCCTCTTGAAATGAGCTAAAAAAATGTCCGCGACAGTATATGTCTATCTTTTAAGATAAACTCACTAGAACCATTTTTATGGTAATCTTTGGTGGAAATGAATGCATTATTTGTTAAGAGTTGTATCAACGTAATAATATTAATCTTTATCCAAATAAATAATAAATATTTTTGTCGATTAAGAGTATTTAATCTATCTATATTAATATTATAAAGCTGAAGAGTTTATTTGTTTGTTTGTTTGAACGCGCTAATCTCAGGAACTACTGGTCCGATTTGAAAAATTCTTTCAGTGTTAGATAGCC
>NWSH02000050.1:1726381-1743973 GCA_002382865.2 Heliothis virescens | reverse complement strand
TTAAAGTTGTTATTCTTCAAAATCCATGATGGAAGTCTTGTTTAAATTTTGATGATGTTTAATCGTAAAAGTAATTGTGCTCTTTCTTCATTCCATAATCTCAAAAAAATATTTAAAAACGCGCAAAGTGTTAATATTCTGTTTTCACTTGCTGCCTGCCACTCCCGGAGTGCAAACCTGGTGTTTTTTTTTTTTGTATTTTTACATATGGTCAGTTGACAGTCATCACTTTAAAACTAAAAATAGTTAACTGCATTAAAAAAATCGGTGGCAATATAAAGGCTTTCAAGGCTCGTTTATACCATTGCGATTCATTGCCCGTTGCTTGCTATTTTATTGCAGCAAGATGCTACTTGCACTGTCGTAAAACGTTAATCGTTGCAATGGGTAAGTGTCGCCTGTCAAATATTTTGCAATTAAATGGCAAGCAACGGGCAATTAAATCGCAATGTGTAAATGGGCTTTAATTGGCCTAATGGAAACAGTGGTATTCATGTAAGTAATAAGTCCATCATCAGTTCCCAAAACAAGTTTTCATTCATTCTATTTACAAAATTTTCTGTCGGACTTTTCCTTCACATTTTTAATCAGTTTATGGAAGCATGTGGAAACGCAAAATCCGGAGCGCTTAACAAACATGCTGGTTACAAAAGTATGTTTTACAATTAGGCTACATGGCCTCGTTTTATACCGAAGAACTCGCAGACAAACTCCGTTCGCAATGTCTTGTTATTCGTTCTGAACTATATAATAGAAGCTGCGGACCGAGGGAACGTGAAGAGTTCAGTTCAATGACCTTCGACGGATTGTGTGGATGGGTAAAATATTATTAAGAAATATACTTTGATTAAATTATTTGTTTATTATGTTTGAAAATGTTACAATTCGATTTGTTTGAATGATTTGTAAAGTGTGTTATCGATAAAAAAAAATCTAAAAAAGTCTTTCATGTGTGTAAATAGACACAGTAATATTCTTCAATGATGTATAAATTCTTTATTTCAAGCAGAAAATCCATTTGATAACCAAGTATAATGTGAAAATAAACTGTTTGTTTACGATGCTTCAAGTGCGTATAATTATCTGTATATACTACTAAGTTACCTGTCTCTTAGTAGACTGTATACTTATAGTACATATACTCTATCTCGTGGTCACACATATTTATTTAATACACGAGACTGATCGCAAATAAGAAAGATAAATATATTGTCAGGGCACTATTATCTTTGTTACTTTAAATTCTCAACCAATTCAGGGGTACCCTTATCTAATTATTGATAACGAGCTGTAAAATGAGGGAAGAAATT
This sequence comes from Heliothis virescens, assembly GCA_002382865.2. Taxonomy (NCBI): domain Eukaryota; kingdom Metazoa; phylum Arthropoda; class Insecta; order Lepidoptera; family Noctuidae; genus Heliothis; species Heliothis virescens. The sequence goes on along the minus strand of NWSH02000050.1, from coordinate 1,742,663 downwards.
CAGATTAACATCAACATAACTATCGCATATACACATACTAAGACTACTACCCGAAGACATCCGCGATCCTATATCACTATGAAGACCTATAGTAAAGAGAATCTGTAGTATTTGTCGTGAGACATAGAAGAAATTTGCAAACATATGATATTAAACCTCATTTATTACTGGTTTGCATATGTATAATAGTTTTGAAGTGGTAAATTATACTTTCATTTTCGTCGAATTGATAGCCGCTTATTAGTTAGTCAGTGGGAGATAATATGGATCATATCGGCACTGACCCAGTATCATACGTGTACATTGCCGTACTATTTATATTAGTTAAGATATGCAGAAGATTCGTATTTGAAGACCTCGTCATTACAACAATTCGTTGACTTCACTAGATCCTCAGTAGATATTATTACCCTGAATATTCTATAGAAAATTTCGCTTTGAAGTTGTGACTAGTCGGTGATAAAGCTGAGTTCATCCCTGTATCGGAGTAGTAACGTGTAAAATGTAACACGAACGTTTTTACCTAGTGAACGACACTACTGGTAGGCAATTTGAACAATAGTGATCAGTACATGTACCTCGCGCGGCCGTCTTAGGTGAGAGGTTATTTCTGAATTCCATCGTGCCTGATCAGTGAGTTTGGCGGGTGTTTATTTTATAAAATGGAAACTAACTAGTAGGCGCGTGCGCTAGACGTGCCACAGCGTATCTTAATAGCTTATAAGCATTTATCCTGTCAGAGCCTATCATTACGAGACAATGAAACTTCAACACTGCTCATTATTTGGACTCATGTTTACGTGAGACTCTCACCAAGAAGCACGTTTCAAAACGAGAGGAATAGACATGTGAAGAGAGATAAATATGTTAGCCTCACTACTAATGAATTTACTTATTCAAGATCTAATGTAATAAATACAAAAAAATGCTATATAATGATATTATACAGACTAAACCCTTCTCCTCTCTCTCAGTATATTCGGATTATTTATATTGTAGATATATCTCATTCACAAACGATAAGTAGAGATATTTATTTATTTGTTGGCGCGGCAGTATCATCCTTTAAGAGCGATTTTTTAAATATTGAAATTATGTTTAATTGATAATATAATGTATGTTGTCTCTTATATCTATACATATTCATACAATCTCAAAAGATAAATATCAAAACAGCAACATATAGATGTTTACATTAACTCATCGGTTGTTAATCTCCATCTCCCACTCCGCGGATGTCTTGAACACCTTTGAGTCCTTTTTAATTTTTCAGAAGTTACCTTAAAAAATGATTAATATCTAAGGATCTACCTCTGCGCTATGTTTATAAAATTCCTCCATTCTAACTCATTGTGTAAAACAATTAGATATGAGACTCAGGTTAACTGCATGAAGTCGACTAAATGCTATGGTTGGCCATATAAAGATTATTATATATAAGGAGATACTGTGTCAGTGGAGTCTCGTTAGGTTACCTACTTCAGCGATTATCAAGTTTGCCCCGCACATTGTTTTTCTTTAAGTTATCGAAATTAATTCCTAGCGATCATGATTGCTAACTGGGGACTTTGGTGTTGTAATTGACTTGAAATTCGAATAACAAAAAGTGTGCGGTAAGTGAATTCTACTGTTCCCAATTACATTTACTCAATATATAGGCATTATGCATTTTCCGGCGATACTATTACAGTAAAATGCTCCTCAAATATTGATATCTACGTAGAGCTCTTCTTATTATGCCTAATATGAAAGGAGATTATTGTTCCCTCTTTGTAATGCTATTTATAGTCATCCTATCATCAGTTCCAAAATTCACACATTTAAACAAGTGTTCAATTTTCTTTTCATTTACCAACAACTTATTCTCCTTGCACTCTGACGACTTGTGTTTACCTCATCAATAATCTCCCTATTTAATCTCTAAGATATATCAGAAATAGCATTGTGAACAGACTTAATATGCCAGGAGGTGACTTATTAACAACCGATTGCCCTTGGTGATTTAATCAATTAAGTAATGTCTTCTTTAAGCAGCACGTTACCACTATCCCAATGAACCTCTAGTCTCATCTAGATAACCGATATAATATCTCTCACGAATAAACGATAAAACTGCCGAATACTTTTCGCCAGCTACATTTTTAATTTACTGATTTGGCATAATGCTATTAAAATACAAGTCTGACGCTAATGTGAAACGACTGGATCGATCGGTTTCAGTTTAAAATGCACCTTACGAAAGCGCATACTTCTTCTCTGTATATGCGTGCGCTACCATCAATCGATTATTAAGATATATGATACTTGATGTGATGAAGATATATTTGTTTATTATGTCGGCTAAACATTCTCAGTTACACGATTACTGTATGTTGATCGATATTGTCATATATTGATGTATCATCACGCGCATATATATAATAACAAAGATCTAAAATGTATTTCATGTGATGGTTTATATACGACGTCACCTCCATATTATATTCTGATCACAAAATGATGTATACTGAATTCTTGTATACTACTATTAAGCCAGAGAATCGAGCGGTTGATACAAAGTATGTTATTGTGAAAATAATACTAGAACTGGTAGTTTTAACGTATGTGCCATCTCAATTTGATGTGCAATATAACATCTAGATATTAGATCCTGTCTGAGATTTATACGATCATAAGTGTCCTGCAGATACATATCAAGTGGTCCTCGAGGAAAAAATTCTCCACTTTTGTCACTGATTATATACTTACTACGTTGATTCATCAGTTTAATAGATAATAGATTATATCTACTATATATAGATAAAGAACAAACTGAATCGTGCGAGTAAGAACCCATACTATACTCTTACTAAATTTACATCCTTGGATACGAAGCATAATCAACATATAGAATATATATAGAAGAGGTGTATTATGAATCTCAGATGATAATGAACCCTTTGTAAATATCAGATCAGTCAACATAGCTATGAATGAGTCGTGAGTTGAAAGTGTAATTACTGATCTATAATAATTAAACATTCGAGCTGTTGATGCTGACATACCCATCTCACTCTATTAATCATTACATGAATAGATCTTGATAAGTACAGATTGACATTCAGCTCTCCATTCCTCCGTAGATCTCATGCTACTTTTACATTACTTATGTATCAAAGAACAATGAAAAAGCTAGTATGAAGCGTCTTCAACATCTTTGATACCTGATTCTTTTTTATGCTTTTTGTGCATTCTGGCTGATAGGTGTTCAGAAAGCCGTGGTCAGGACTGAGTGCGATAGTAGGTGTTCAATGTGATAAAACAGATATCTTTACTATTCTTGTGGACTGACATCATAATTCACTGTGATTGCTTATTAGAAATGATAATAACTCGCTCCGCGGTCGCTCGGTGTCAGTGTATCCATCAGGACTGTAATCTCTTCTTTAATAGATGATATTGCGCGCAGTTGACAATAAACTCATAGATAACGCTCCGTTTCTTATGTGATCGCTCACAATCTAAAATCGTCATATCGTGCTCTAGTTCTATATAATATTATGATGAGCTATTGTAAATTCCTTTTATCATTACCATCCCACGTATACAACTTCGTTGATCCGTGGCATAGATGGTCAATAGTCCACGTGTGCAATTTAACTCTTAATGCCGGGGTCACAGACGAGCTGTAACGTGTAATGTAAGATTTACATGTAATTAGCTAATTAACCGTTGGACGTCTAGGCGAGCGTCTTTGAAGTTCACGCAAAAAACCGACAGCCATGGAATCAACCCGAGCGCCCGCCGCGAGCGTACATGTAATGCTCGAGTGTCGTCCACAGGTTTAGAATTCGTGTTAATTACACGTTACACTCGTCTGGACCTCGCTTAGACATCACACAGAATGAATAAAATAAAATAGGTCAAAGATTGTGAAGACACTTATTATAATTCATACTAAAATAAAAGTAGCAATGAAAAATGGAGTCGAATGTCAATATTTCCACTGAATACTATACTATTTCAAACACTATATGAAATATTACTCTTTAATGGCAACTCTATATATTTTCTGTTCCATTTTTTCTCGACAAATACACCCTCTACTTAGGTACTTGGATAAGGATTTTTAGTAGTCTCGTGCTACGATATCTGTTTGTTCTTTTCTAGTGAAATTATACCTAAATTGTTGAATAAGTTAAAGATAATAGTGACCTGAAATTTCCAGTTCGTGTATTATTATGTATCGGAATATACTATAAACGCTAGGCAACTAGAGTTAATGTATCATGAAGATCGTTAAACAAACAGTTTATTTCACATTATACTTGATCACTGGATTTTCTGGCTAGAAATAAAGAATTTATAACATCATTGATAGAAATTACTTGTCTATTACACACATGAAAGACTTTAGATTTTTTTAGTGTAACCAATTTTACAATCATCCAAACATGAATTTGTAACATTTCCAACATAATAAACAAATTAATTTAAACAAAGTATATTTCTTAATAATATTTTACCCTCCACACAATATCGTCGAAGGTCATTGAACTGAACTCTCACGTTCCTCGGTCCGCAGCTTCTATTATTATAGTTCAGAAACGAAATAACAAGACATGCGAACGGAGTTTGTCTTGCGAGTTTCATTCGGTATATAACGAGGCATGTAGCTAACTTGTAAAACATACTTTGTAACCAGCATGTTGTTAAGCGCTCCGGTATTTGCGTTTCCACATGCTTTCCATAAACTTTGATTAAAAAATGTGAGGAAAAAGTCGACAGAAAATTTTGTAAATAGAATGAAATGAAAACTTGTTTTTGGAACTGATGATGGAACTTAACTTACTGACATACCACGGTTTCCATTAGGCAATTTAAAGGCCCATTTACACATTGCGATTTAATTGCCCGTTGCTTGCCATTTATTGCAGAAATATTTGACAGGCGACCACTTACCCATTGCACGATTACGTTTACACAGTGCAAGTAGCATCTTGCTGCAATAAAATAGCAAGAACGGGCAATGAAATCCGCAATGTATAAACGAGCCTGAAAGACCTTATTATGTGCACCGATTTTTTTATGCAGTTAACTATTTTAGTTTTAAAGTGATGACTGTCAACTGACCATATGTAAAAATACAAAAAAAAAAAAAACAACCAGGTTGCACTCCGGAGTGCAGCAGAAGTGAAACTATGAATATTAACTTTAAGCGTTTTTAATATTTTTTTGAGAGATTATGGAATGAAGAAAGAAGGCACAACTACTTTTTACGATAAACATAATCAAAATTTTAAGCACGACTCCATCTATGATTTTGGGAAGATATAAAACTATACTTCGTACTTTTATACTTGTTTGGACTAACTACTTGACTTTGAAAAATTTATAGATGGCGCAACCAACATTTTTCATCATCATGTCTTCCTCGATTTTGAGGGTTTCTGGTTTGAGCTAAAATTATTATTCAAAAATATATATTTTGAGTGTTTATTGCTGATGCCTGGATGCTAACCTAAAGGATTACTCCGGCACCATTTCATTTTTATAAAAATAAAACCCAAACTCCAATCTATGATTTTAAATGATTAAGTACTAGCCTGACACTATTGTCTAATTCACATGTTTAGAAAAACGCAATAAAAATATCTTACCGGACCTTACTTACGGAATTTCTATAGAATTTCGGGTTTCACGATTTCGGAGTTATCACGATTTTGGTTTCACGATTTCGGTTTCACATTTCGGGTCACGTGATACCTGTCGCGGTTATATATATTTTTCCCCATTACAAAAATGTGCTCAACGCGCTAAAGAAGTTATTCACTTCAAAAATCATTAAAACAAGAAAAAGGGTTTAAAATTGGCCCAGCCCAGTAATTCAGAATTAATTTCAAAGTTGATCGCAGCTCGGGCTTAGACTAGTAATTTTATGTATGTATGATGTAACAATCCATTAACCCAATTTTCTTAGTATAGGTACCTGCTATATAGAGACTGATTTATACAATGATATTTATTTCTTATTGGAATTTCAACGTACTTAAAATGCTGCCAATACTAATGATAAATGTAAGTACTAAAAAGTATTTTGGAATATACAGATTAAGCAAAAAATTTTTTTTATTTGTTACTATTTTACAGATGAGTAAGACTATATAATACGTAGAATAAGTGGATTAGTATTCACCATACTCAAATTCTCATACACAAAATCATGGGTTATGTTATCGCTTACTAAAATATATAGTCGAGTAAATACTTGAATTACATTAAATTCAGAATGCCATATAACACCTACCTAAAAGGCACTAAAACAAAATATGGTAATTACAACAAATTCTGGCCACAAATTGGAAAGAAGGTTTAAAACTTTTTTCGCAGTACAAATTCTTTTGTTTTCACAAACCTATTGTCTGACTAGTAAATGGCGTGAGACAATTGCGATTGAGGCAATACCATGACTACAATTATTAAGTGATAAAATAAACTGCATAATATCTAATATATACATTATAACACTGCTGAAATCGAATTATTTTGCCCAGCGTAGTGATAAACAATTAGATCGTATGTTCTGGTATCATATTGACTTATGTAGCGCCCCTAATGTCATCTTTAACGTGAAAGTGGCCATTTAGTATTTTTTTGATAATATACTAAATTATTATCTACAGATTTATAAAAAAGTTAAAAGTAAAAGATTAAATTCAGGTCCAAAAAATTAATAAAAAAAGTGTGGTACAGGTTAATCGAGTTACCTATTTTTTGACCGGTTGTTTATTCCTGGAAACGTACCAATTAGTCCATAATGAGCTACAGCATAAAAATCATTAACAATAATTACCGTGAAGTGCCTATAATTTCGTCCAATCTTAATTTTATTTCTTTTAAATATGAATGTATGTATTTTCTAATGTCTTCAAAGTAATCCACAATGAAATATAGCTAATACTATATTATAATTTGCGCTACCCTAAGCATTTAAAACGGGGACGCGGTCGCTCTAAACGGAGATCTTTTAAGACTTCGCTGGACGATGTTATTTCTGCTTATCTGATCAATGGAACTAGTTTATCACCTACATATATTAAAGACTTTGCCGAATATTAATATAGTGAGGGTTAATTATTTCCAAGATTTCCCAAGGAATTCCATAACTCTGTCAACAGTTCTATTTTTCTGAGATTTTTTATGCCTCACGAATTAAGTCTCGCATATGACATAATCAACCAGGACTTGTGGTGACTGGGATAAACTTAACGAGAGTTTTGCTGTGCAACAAACGATTTTTGCTAGTTGTCAAATATTATTCCTCAAGCTTTAATAAAGTTATTTGATTCTCACCAGAGCGTTTCCCCCCATCCACGTGCGCGAAATTAACTAAAGGCTACAGCACAAAACCTTAATAAAATATGTATCCGTTCTATTACTCCATTTTCTAAAGTTAAACACAGCTCTGTTTCACTATATCACCGTAATTAACACTTCGAAAAGGTTACAGACTATAATTCCCTCTTAACTCTCCACTACAAATATGAACCCTTAGCGATCTCTTAAACGAAATTTCTTGAGTGTTATTAAAAATCTCCAGATTACTTATCACATAAATGTGAGTGCCAAAAAGTGGCAGAAAAACTGTGAAATTATCAACCGAGGCGAGAACGATAGACAGTAGTTTTTCCTTTAGAGTACTCCGAGAAAATACTACCGAAATAAATATCTTCGTGTCTCTACAGATTTTTTACAATGGAGCTTCTTTCCAGACGGCCATTCGAGAGAGGAAACGTTTCCCTAGTATTTCTTATTATATCAAAAAAATCACACTGTCGTTTAGTTGTTGGCTTTGAAAATAAAGCTACCATTCCCCGGTCTCCAGTATCATGTCCGAAGTTCTACTGAATCAAAGAGTTATGATCGATAATTATGTACTCTGTACGATATAGAGTACGCGTATAATCTTTTACGCTAGAATTTGCTTAAATGGTACTCTCTATTTTGTTAGTAACCGTTTTTCCTGCCTCAGTTGACTAAGATATGAGTAGTATATATAATCTGTGAACTACTCTCTTCTGCAGTCTCTAACAGTAGGTACCTATCTAATGAAATTGGGTTAATGGATTGTTACATGCATACATACATAAAATTACTAGTCTGAGCCGAGCTGCGATCAACTTTGAATTAATTCTGAATTACTGGGTTGGCATTTTAACCCTTTTTTCTGTTTTATGATTTATTTTTTGTATTTTTACATATGGTCAGTTGACAGTCATCACTTTAAAACTAAAATAGTTAACTGCATAAAAAAATCGGTGGCAATATAAGGTCTTTCAAGGCTCGTTTATACATTGCGATTTCATTGCCCGTTGCTTGCTATTTTATTGCAGCAAGATGCTACTTGCACTGTGTAAACGTAATCGTGCAATGGGTAAGTGGTCGCCTGTCAAATATTTCTGCAATAAATGGCAAGCAACGGGCAATTAAATCGCAATGTGTAAATGGGCCTTTAATTGCCTAATGGAAATCGTGGTATGTCAGTAAGTAATAAGTTCCATCATCAGTTCCAAAACAAGTTTTCATTTCATTCTATTTACAAAATTTTCTGTCGGACTTTTTCCTCACATTTTTAATCAAAGTTTATGGAAGCATGTGGAAACGCAAATACCGGAGCGCTTAACAACATGCTGGTTACAAAGTATGTTTTACAAGTTAGCTACATGCCTCGTTTATACCGAATGAAACTCGCAGACAAACTCCGTTCGCAATGTCTTGTTATTTCGTTCTGAACTATAATAATAGAAGCTGCGGACCGAGGAACGTGAGAGTTCAGTTCAATGACCTTCGACGATATTGTGTGGATGGGGTAAAATATTATTAAGAAATATACTTTGGATTAAATTATTTGTTTATTATGTTGGAAAATGTTACAAATTCGATGTTTGATGATTTGTAAAATTGTGTTATCGATAAAAAAAATCTAAAAAAGTCTTTCATGTGTGTAAATAGACACAGTAATATTCTATCAATGATGTATAAATTCTTTATTTCAAGCCAGAAAATCCAGTTGATACAAGTATAATGTGAAAATAAACTGTTTGTTTAACGATGCTTCATGATACATTAACTCTAGTTGCCTAGCGTTTATAGTCATATTCCGATACATAATAATACACGAACTGGAAAATTTCAGGTCACTATTATCTTTTACTTATTCAACAATTTAGGTATAATTTCACTAAAAAGAACAAACAGATATCGTAGCACGAGACTACTAAAAAATCCTTATCCAAGTACCTAAGTAAAGAGGGTGTATTTGTCGAGAAAAAATGGAACAGAAAAATATATAGAGTTGCCATTAAAGAGTAATATTTCATAGTGTTGAAATAGTATAGTATTCAGTGGAAATATTGACATTCGACTCCATTTTTCATTGCTACTTTTATTACTAGTATGAAGTTATATTAAGTGTCTTCACAATCTTTGACCTAATTTTATTTTATTCATTCTGTGTGATGTCTAAAGCTGGGTCCAGACGAGTGTAACGTGTAATGTAACACGAATTCTACCTGTGGACGACACTACGAGCATTACATGTAACGCTCGCGCGGCGCTCGGGGTTGATCCATCGGCTGTCGGTTTTTTGCGTGAACTCAAAGACGCTCGCTAGACGTCCACACGGTTAATGCTAAATTACATGTAAATCTTACATTACACGTTACACTCGTCTGGACCCGGCTTAAGAGAGCAAGGTAATGACTACAATGACTACAATATATAATAAAAAAAACTCATAATATTAAGAACTAACCCGAATCGAATTAATTTGAGAACAAAAACGTAGGTATATTTATTGTTGCGCATCATCTTTAAGAGGATTTTTTTAATGAAATAATTATTTTTTTCTTAAAAAATAAAGTAATTATTCAAAAAAATAAAAATGTTTACAATGAACCTTGACCACGCGGTTCTAAAGCCATAGCCATAAGCAAAGCTAAAAAAGAAATCTAAATTACCCTCGCTTTTTATTGTTCTTTGTAAATATGTAAATGATGTCTCGGGGTCGCTGTTATCTGCTTAAAGATTTATTATTAAAGAATAGAGTGAGAGGGTCACTGCTGTCAACAGTCGAATTTTTTAGACGAATTAATTCCTCGTCATTAGGGCTTTGTTGACTGATAAAAAAAGGGTCAATATTATTCCTCAAATATTATTTATTTCCGTCCACAGTAAAAGTAAAATGTCTCGTTCATTCTTTACTAATAAATTAATCTTTTATTCCTATTCACGTTATACAAAAAGGGATTTTTTTTCTGACCACGATTTGCACTTATGTATTAAAATCTCCATTACTTAATCACATAAATTGAGTGACATACGTTCCGTTATTATATTAAAACTTCAGCACCATTCCAAAATAGTCCAGACAGATATTTTTCAATAAAAGTACGCGAAACTTTGCAATAACTAATGGCTATGCTATCAAGTTTGACTATTAACTTCGTCGTTTTAGCAAGAGGCTATTTATATAAGGCTACTTGGGATATGCAGTACTTCCAAACTTGGTCGCTTAAACTACGAACTAGTGAAGCAAAAAATGCTATCTGGTTCAAAATTATTGGTCTATGTTCGTGACTTCTGTGTTTTAGCGTTTGTTTTCCGAAAATAAGTTTTAGTGCCTTTGTTTTAAAGTTTTGATTCAAATAGCGGTGGGTTTAATTAGTGTGTTTAATAAGCTAATTAGCTCTGTAGAATGATTTTTCTGTAGATAGTGTTAAGTTAACAAATTCAAAACGATTGTTTAGTGCATGTTATTTACAAAAGCAATTAATACGTTTTACGTCTATAATAACAAAATAAAAAATATTTTGTGGTCAGGAAATTCGTTTATTCTTTACCGGAGGTATTTTAATGATATGGTGGCTGTTACAATCATATATACTAATATTATGATTAAAACGTAGCTAAAATAAAAATTGAAAAAATATTCTAACCCCTTTCACCTTTCATTATTATCATAAACCTGTATAACTAAGTCCACTCTACTTTTCATAAAAAAAATCACTGCCCTCATGTTTTGATAGCAGTGTATTCATGAGTGAACCTACTTTTGAAATCTGTTTATCATTCATGTAGGTTAAGCATCTAATAATTCAAACGAAGACATTCCTATTTTCAAGTAGGTATATAATGTGTGAGTGTGCTTTATTGAAGATGGGCTCGTGGCTAACTCAAAGCCACGTGGACCGAGTGATGCGAAGTTAAGCAACGCTTGGCACGGTCTATGTGTGGATGGGTGACCATCTTGTCATAACAAGTTGTTCCGTGTTTCGGAAGGCACGATAAAATGGTGGGCTCCCGGCTGTCATTTGACCATTTTTAGCAGTCATTACAGATAGTCAAAGGCAAGAAAATCTACCAATCAGTCTTACCAATGGGTATCGGGTTACCCGGGTAACTGCGATGTGAAGGTCAGACAGGTAGCCGCTTCATGTAAAACACTGATTCTCAGATGCATCCGGTTAGACTGGAAGCCTAACCTAACATAGCTAGGAAAAGACTAAGGAGATAATGTGTGTGTTTGTAATGTGACACACAAACAGTCTAAGGTATAATTAGCTACATGAAGTATAAAACTCTCAACAAAGTCCCAAGCAACGCGACCTTAACGCCCCCTATACCTAATTACTAAAAGCTGTAAACAGCAAACACATAAAATCGGAAAGTCGATAATGAAAACGACTTTGTTCTCTTTATTTCTATCTCTTTCTTTTTATTGGACATTAAGGGTCGTACATCGAGTTTGGCCCTTATCTGTCTCTCAGAGATTTATTTAGGAACCACCCCCTCCAATTTTACAGGCTTTTTGCGCTAAAAGAAAATTACTGTTGAGAGCGGGATTTTTAAAAGTTAATCTTAGCTGTCTTCTGTCCAAAATAATTTGTTTCAAGGCTAAAAGGATTTCTCGAGACATATTTATTTCTGTTTATTTTTACACTGATTTAAAAATTGCGCAATCGTTTTTTTGCCATTCAGCTTTGGAATCCAAGCATTTGCCATACGGCAACTGTAAGTTTGAAATTACTCAGCAATATTATATTAGCTTTAATAAAATTATTAGCAAGTCATCACACACTTTATCGCCATTTAAGATAAGAAAAAAGTTTCCTGGAAATAAAAGGCAAACATGTGGTCACTATACTCACTTTTCTTAAACCACCCTCGCCGCTAACAAAGCATGCATTAGACGTAACACAAGAACCATTTTATGAATAGAAGTAGGGGAACTAAACGTATGGAAACATTAGTCCCCTATTGTTCTCCGGCGAGCTAGACCGACACATCATACTGGACGTTCAGGCCTCAAGTTCCTAGGGACTGCCATAAGCTTTCCTGTAAACCGATTGTACGAGTATGCTTTAGAAGTGATATGGAATGCATAAAAGCTGTTTATTCGTGCGGTATTTCAAACCCTATTAGCAGCTAAAATTCCCTTTTGAATTTAGAACTCAGTGTGGGGGTCTGTACTCGAAAAGTCCGATACCGCATCTATTACGTCACGTGCTTCGATTTTTATTTACGTTTATAAAAACCGGCCACGTGCGAGTTGGACTCGCGCACGAAGGGCTCCATACTATTATCTATAAAAAATGAATGTATCTATTACCTACAACTAGTCAAAATACAAACATTTTTGGGCAACAAAAAATAACTTTGTTTCTCATAAAAATATATGAATAACAATGTTATAATTTGCGGTTTCATAAGTTTATTGTATGGGGACCCCCTAAATATATCTTTTTTTTAGTTATAGTGGCAATTGAAATACATCATTTGTGAAAATTTCAGCTTTCTAGCTATCACGGTTTATGAGATCCAGCCTGGAGAAAGACAGACAGGCAGTATTAGACTTAGCATTAGGGTCCCGTTTTACCCTTTGGGTACGGAACCCTAAAAAGCGGCAAAAATAAAAGCGGTGCCGTAGTGACGCATTACCCTGCGGCTGGTGTGGGCATCCTCTTAGAATTTTTAAGCGGGCTGTGAACCGAATTTCGTTTACTTAATGATCTCAGGAATTAGCTGACCTAATTTAGGTAGAAGCATTTCGGAAATACGAGACAGTTTATTTTTAGAACTGCATATTATTTAGGATACGTCGAAAATTATTAATTCACCCTTTATTCTAGCATCATTAAAACGTCGTGAATCTTGTTTGGCTTTTTTTGCTGCGTAGCGCAAAATATATGTTTATTGTCGATATTTTTACTTGTCGAATCCTTTTCCGAAGACGCGGAAAAAAATCTACATTTTGAAGGACATATTTTTCGCCTCTAATTCCCTATTCCGTCATTTCATGATAGCTATCGGTTCGAATAAAATTCTGTGTTGAATATTTTTCGGCCTCCATTTCATCCAAACTTGATCGATTTTGAAGGGCCCTTGGGAAGTCGACAACTCTTTTTATATCATTAAAGAGTTTCAGGTCTGTCTTGGGATAGAAGACAGATGTTTCGTCCCGGGAAACATTATTTTTTTGTTTGACCTACATAAATTATGCAAGGTGAAATTGGGCGGTGAATAAAATAGTATGACTGTTATAGGAAGCGTTGAGTGATTGTCGATTGTCGTATGAGAAAAGTGTGAGTTCGCATAGTTGACGAAAATAAGAATAACTTACATAAAAAAAAAACACGTCAAAAGTGACAAAGGACTTTTTTTTGCCAACAGTGCAAGGGATATTTTGACTCTTCATTCTTAATAGCTGGACTTAAAAATTACCTTAACAACCAGTACCTACAACTAAATATTTTCTCGCATCACTACGAAATAAATACTTTTGACGACACCACGCCATAAAAAAACTCGCTTATACAAAATAAACATCCCAACATTGACCAATACTCCAAAAAAAATGCGACTGCAGCTTTACCCGTCATTCCATGTAAACCCAGTCTCATATTAAGGATTAACGAACCACCGGTAGCCGCGCTAATGAGCGGCCAACCATTTTCTATTAAGCGGAGCGGACACTGGCAATTAAGATGGAAAAGCGCTTAGATGAGGAAGTCGAAAGTATCAGTTTACCTATCAAGGCAGCTAAGTTTTGGTTTTGGTTTGTAATTAGTGGAGTGTTATTTGTTTTTGTTGTTATTGTTGAAGGAAAAAAAGATCGTCATGGTTACAGATAAAGCAGTATTGACTTGATCAAAGTAATATTTACTTATATTAGAAATAGTTTTTTCTTTGTTCATTAATAGTAAGTTATTTAGGCCACCTTTCCACTTGTGAGTTTTGTTCGTGTAAGTGGCTTACGTAACTAACTTACGATCATACAAATTTTAACTTCTTCGTAAGTCGTTTATTGTAATTTTTACCACTTATGGAAGCTGGGACATTACAAGTCAAGCTACTTGTGTAACTTTACAGAAGCAATTTACAAATATAAAGGGGTTACGTAAGTAAACAAGACTACGCTGAAATTCCATAAAAATACACAATACACTAACAAATATTTTTTTATCTAATGTTTTAGCTATAAAGTCGAAGAAAAACGTGAGCGAGTACACATACATGCAATAAAAAATGGGTCAGCGAATAAATCTGACATAAAAATATTGATAAGGCCGCCCAAAGTTTCTCGAGTCTTCGCTTTTCTACAGCGCATAAGAAATAAAAATAATCAGAAAACCCAGCATGTTACATAACTTTACAAAAAAATATTCTCAATTCTATGTTAGGAGATGTAGCTTCTTTAAAAAAAAATACATTATAACATGTTTTTACATTTAAAATTTTATAAATGTTTGACTACGATTTTCTTCGTATTCAGAAATTCTAAAGGAGACGACTAGCGATCATTTAACTGTCGTAAACCAGGTAAATGGTTCATTATGTCGTAATATTTTTATGAAGTACTAGTAAATCATAATGATTTTATTTTGGACTTCCTACTCGTATAAAAAATCACGATACTTCAAGTCGGATACAAAAACTCCGACCCCTTGAGCGTCTTAAGTTGCACGTTGCGACATAAGAAAAAATGCTCCAACCGTCTTACGTCGCACATGTACGCATAAGCGCTTGGTCAGGATTGGACGACAAATATCTCTGGTTGTGTTGCAAGTAGCAATACGTTCTGCATTTATATGAAAGAAATGGTTCATTCACTCTCTATTTTAATACATTTCAACAGTAGCAACATCGTTTTGAACGAACTAAACAATAAATAAATTCATCTGACATTCCAACCATTGACGCTTGTTGTGTTTGTGAATTTGTGCGTGACCGGACAAGAAATAAACGATGAATAGTGGCAGAAAACGGTAAGTTTTCTTATAAAAATCTAAATAGAATTACTGAGAAATAAGTGTAGATTCCGTATTGAGTTATTGTTTTTCAAAAAGTAATGATTATACAGGCGAAAAAAGTCACGAAAGTTTAGACATAACATTTTTTTTCCATAATGGCCGCTGTATTGTGGAATGTTTTTGTTTTATATGTTCTCGTAAATTGTTTGAAATACGCATAAGTAGTTAGCATATTTACCAATGAACATAATAATAGTAAAAGTTACTAATATCATCGCGTATTGACATCATAATTGGACGTAGTCAAGCAGAAACGACTCAATCCACACTTTGGCCAAAATTGAGTTATGCATGGAATCGTATTCCTGAGGGTCGAATCTACCATGTCGTGAAAACCCTATTTTGAAAATGTACACGGAAATTAGTTTTTCAGGACCCTGACTCAACCCACATGTATGGAGAGTGCATAAAATGTATTCACTGAAATAACTCAGTCCACCTGACTCGTTTCTGATTTATGTATTTTCTATGGGCATGTTCTTAAGGTTGATAAGCGTGAATAAACCCAAAAAACTTGAGTCCTTACTAAGAATTCGTTTTGATTAACAATATGAAGCCATCGAAATAGCTGAAATGACTCAAAGCGGACTGAGTCATTTCTGTGTTATAGGTTAATAAAGCAAATTATTCTATATTATTTACAAGAAACGACTCAAAACACTTGAAATATTTTAGCAAAACGGCTTAAGGTAATAGCGCAGTAGATATCAAATAACGCAAAATCGACTCAGCTGATTTTAATTTGTTAATAATAACGATTCTAAAGACTAAAACNTAGATATCAAATAACGCAAAATCGACTCAGCTGATTTTAATTTGTTAATAATAACGATTATGAAGACTAAAACAAATAATACTTATAATTTACGAAAACATTATTAAAATATTTTTTGTAAGAAATCAATATTTTATATTGGCAACATTGTTTTGGC
>NWSH02000050.1:1666381-1684507 GCA_002382865.2 Heliothis virescens | reverse complement strand
GACAGACAGACAGACAGACAGACAGACAGACAGACACGTCAAACTTATAACACCCCTCTTTTTTCGTCGGGGGTTAAAAAGGTACCTAAATTTTAAGTTTTATAACTTACATGTTAATTTCCAACAAAACTATACACATAGTTTGTCTGTTGCAACAACACTAGTTTTTTCAACGCATTTAACAAGTTAATAACCCTTATAATTAAAATATATAATTACTTAGTATGTAGCGAAATAATTAGAAGACTTCCATAACATATTTATCTGTTGATTTGTTATTAGAGATTAAATTCTGACATTAGCTCCATAGAAATCATGTTAAACCTCAACCTTTAATCATAAAACACAGGATAGATAGGTGATGGAAATCCCCAGTTAATGAAACTGGAAATTATTACAATAAGAAAGAAGTATTCACTTATTTCTATCACATCATTAATAACCGATATATAATAAAAAGTAAAGAAACCTCAATCTCCAGACCTACTGACTACTCTAAAAGGTCAGACCTACAATTTAAGAAAGGCTAAAACCATCTAAAACTCAATTCCGATCTATTTCTAATCCAATAAACGTTACGAGTTAGACTCTCCCAATAAACTGAAATGACAGAAATAGTCGTGTTATTTATGAGAAATGACGTCAAACAGAGTTAAGAAGAAGCCATGCTGTGCCGACTTCAAATAAAATTGGGATGAGTAGGAGAATGATAACTCCCATACCTTTTATAGTGTGAGTTATAATGGCGTTCAGACACCATTATAACGTACAGACATCAAGTTTCCACAATCCGTCAAATTTCTGCAATAGATTTTCAACCTTATCGCAACGACGGCGACGGTAGGTTAATGTTTGATTTGTAAAATTTGACAGATTCGTATGCGTTGACCTGCTGTCGTCTGTACATTACAATCCGCATCTCTAAACTCCTTCAAGCTTCTAATCAGTAGGTAATTGTAAGCTACAGGTATCACGTTAGTAGCAAAAAAATATTACGTAGCGACTCAAGTACGACAGAATTACACTATTAAGTATTCAACTCTAAGCTGCATTACGACATTAAAGCATGGAATTATTTGAGCCTGACCTAGGAATAAAAACAGACACCGTAACAATTTCCAAATCGTCTTTCACTCAATCCAAAGATCTTTCTTCTCGCAACATGTAAGGACCGGGGTCATTAATGCAATAGCAACTTGCCATCGTTCGTATTTTAGCCGTATAATAGGTGTTAGTGTGACCGGTGGATTAACTGTGTATTAAATGCGAAAATTGCGAAGATTTAAAAGTTGCTAATACATTAATAGTGCAAGCCCTGGAAGTAGTTGAGTATGCAAAACCTGAGAACCTCATTCCACCAATGAATCTGTGGATTCGGCAAGATTCGGATTATTAATCTATAAGCTACCTTTAACTCAAATCCATTGGTGGAATGTGGTTCTCAGGTTTTGCATACTCAACTTCTTCCAGGGCCCGGACTATAATGATCGCGACTGTACCTCATTCCTCTATATCTCATGTTTAAGCTATATCAGCGGTTTTCCACATAGATTTTCTTTAACGATACTGTTAATTAGCTCTATAAACGTAATGCGAAAGATAACAGAAATAAAAAAAACCCATTGTAAAAGGCAGAAAATGTAGTAAAAAGTTCCTATATACCTACATTGTTGCTGTTAGTGGTTTTACACCCTGTTTTCACCGCAGCGAATTCGACGGGTAAATGAGGAAAGGAAAAACTTTGCCGGCTACATTTCCCCATTTATTGAGTTTTTCTTGCAACAATTTGCAAAATTAAGACGCATTTTCTTTTTTTCGAAGTTTATTATCATGAGGTTTGTTTTTCTTGGAAATATAAGATTGACTTTGAATGAACAGAATAGATATTTTAACATGTTTTGTTACTTGATATCACTTTAGTATTAAAAGGCCAATAAAGTAATCGCAAAAAATCTTGGTCTGCTTTTCGGTTATATTATTTGACGACACTGTTTACAAGTCGTTATCTTAGCCTCAACATACAAACTTACAAACGATATCTAATTACAGTATTAACTACGTCACCTAATAACAACTACGTAAGAAGGTGACGTAGTCTACAAGGAACACAATAGGATGTTTACCAATAAAACAGAGATAGATTGTCAATAAACGTACAAACAAAGCATTGAAACGTAATTTTATTCCTACGAATCATTTGTTTGTTTTTCAAAAGAATCTTTGTCCTTCAAGCGTAACAGAAATCAATTAGGAGGTATCAAATTTCACACAAAAGCTCAGGAATTTCTTTCACAGATTTTCATTAGAATCGCCTCCTTTTCTCTTAAATTTAATCAGGAAATTGGAAAAATTGTTACGCGTAAGTGATAAAGAAAAATGGTTTCAGTCCGTTCTCGTATAAATCCACGTCGTTTTTAATAAAATAAAGGTGATTTGTTTCAGATATTATTACCTTACTTGTTTCATTTTCAGATTTGTGTTATGTTTATTGTGTATTATTTTCCTTGTGTTTTTGTAAATTATTTTTATTTAAGTGAGCTATCTTTAACTAAATACGGATAGGATAAGTGTCAGCAGCCTTATTTTTAGCCGAAAAGTCGCCGTCTTTTTTATAAAGAATTTAAGAACGAGCCGTTTAAACAAAAAAATATATTTAGTCTTGAATTTGTTAGATTCTCTTTGCTAAATTCTATCTCTAAACGATTAATGTTTAATAAAGTTTATGACAATTTATAACCTTTTTATCTAAATAGAGTATTCTACTTTTTACGTATGTTCCTTGTAAGCTATGGATACACAATCCAATCCCTTCACAACAAGTGTAAGGTTTGTATTCCATTAATATTCTATAACGTACCCATGAACATTTTAATATTAAAAAAAAATATTTTTAATGCAGGTCTATCAATCTATCGTTGTTTCAATTCGTAAGAAATTTAAGACACAATGTTACTTTCTTCAGGAAAACAAGTGTACTGAAAAAGACACAGGAAGATTTTTTTTATCGCATACATTTTAAATACACAAAAACAAATTAAGGCCATTTCTCAATTTATTCTATAATTTATCAAAATAAAAAACAAATTATGTTGTAATTACACAAATCGATCAAAATATAAAAGCGTGACCATTAATATGAATTTTCATTGAGTGATGGAAATTTCCAATTTTACGTAATAACTTTTATGAATATAGACAACACTTTCAGCATTTAATTACAGCAAGAATTCATTATTCAACTGCGTAGTAGTAATAACCGAAAATATTCAAATTATTGTAGAACATGTAGTTAGTGGATACCTACTTAAGTCTCGTAATATTTGGTTATATTCATTTGTGATAATTATTGGTACATATACAATTTAAAATTTCTAAAAATAACCGTAAAATACTCGTAACATAGACTAATTAACCCATTTATTAAATATCCCGTAAACCTTAAAAATATTTATTCCAAAACCACATTAAAAGCCCATAATAACACTTAACAGCAAACGAAAAAACTTCCCTAACAAAACGAACAACCTTTAACAATATCAAATAAACCTCTAAATGAAGAAATCACGGATCACTTAAACTAACTTTTACTCACCGTGATGCGGAAGAAACATTCCACTTTGACAATTAGACACATTGCTCACTACCACAACTATAAACACAACCGAAAGAAAAAACTCTTCGAATTTCCCAACAGTCACTGGGACACTCACAAAGTTCCTACGGACTGGGCGACAGCCGCTCATCATTAATTCAAGTTCACAAAAACTTTTTACTCATCAACATTTACGACATTGGCTACATTTTATTTCGTTTGTAGGTTAATGAAACATCGTCTGTCGGCGGGTAGGCTTATGATAGTCGTGTGCACTCCACGAATGCCGCGCTCGCACTACGTAAGGGCGTAACTTGACGTATCTCAATGCGCTTGCGTAAAACGGAGTGACTCTTCTCCCTGACGGACTTATTCACGAGTTAATTAATATATCAACTTTTCTCCGTCCCCCCTATATTAACTGTCACCTTTAATAAAATATTTTGGCTTAGTGTCTTTTCCCTCTGCTGGGAGGAAGTTTGGCCGTTGAAATTTTGAAATAAAATTAGCACTGCCACTGCAAAGTAACCAATTAAAGGGCTAATAAATTAATCAACAGTGTCCGTTGTCTTGACAGGACACTTCAGACTTCAACGCTAATTACAGTTTCTTAGGTATTTTGTTAATCTGTTCGTTTATTTAAATAAAGTTTTCGCTGGGGGATCCATTACAGTAGCATGATCGATTACATTGATGAAGATAAACAAATTAAAGTCTAGAGCTGTCGGCTGTGCCTATCCGGAGAGGAACGTGACTGGAAATTGTAATACAAGTATTCATTCCTAGGCACTATTCGTAGAATTCGTTTAGCGACTAGATTTTTCTGTCAGCTGTCCTTTAACGACATTGAATGTAGGAATAATATTTCGGTTACCCAACTCTATTATTTTTCTAACTTCTAAATAAAACCAAGCAATAATATATACCTTATTGATACTTGAAGTGGATTAAATCTTTGGTTAATTACTACAAGCATAATACCAACCAAACTAACATTTATCGGCCTAAAAATTTTATAAAAACTAACAAAATCCTTAACTATAATGTCACAATCGACTCCAAANCAGGACACTTCAGACTTCAACGCTAATTACAGTTTCTTAGGTATTTTGTTAATCTGTTCGTTTATTTAAATAAAGTTTTCGCTGGGGGATCCATTACAGTAGCATGATCGATTACATTGATGAAGATAAACAAATTAAAGTCTAGAGCTGTCGGCTGTGCCTATCCGTAGAGGAACGTGACTGGAAATTGTAATACAAGTATTCATTCCTAGGCACTATTCGTAGAATTCGTTTAGCGACTAGATTTTTCTGTCAGCTGTCCTTCAACGACATTGAATGTAGGAATAATATTTCGGTTACCCAACTCTATTATTTTTCTAACTTCTAAATAAAACAAGCAATAATATGTGACATACCTTATTGATACTTGAAGTGGATTAAATCTTTGGTTAATTACTATAAGCATAATACCAACCAAACTAACATTTATCGGCCTAAAAATGTTATAGAATCAAACAAAATCCTTAACTATAATGTCACAATCGACTCCAAAGCATTTTTCCACACATTTCCATATAAAATGTCCAATCAAACACAATTGCTACACCAGTAATTGCATTGATTGCTGTTCAAAAGGCGTTCAACAACCCACTAGGCGCTATTAGAAACTTTTTACTGAACTGTGAATGAAAATTCTACACAACATTGTACAGCAATCGTCGTAAAAGTAAATTGACCGGCCATTTTTATAGATAGTAGCCATTTTGTGTTCCAATGCATTCGGTAAAGGCGTATGTCGGTATTCGTATCGGCAAGTGCGATATTATAATGATATATTTAAACTTTTTTATTGAAGAAATATATTATAAATTTTACGATCGATTTAAAAATATATGCTAGAGTTTTAATTTTAATTAATTATTGTTTAATGTGTTTTCTATAACGCAACTTGCAGAAAAAGATCTGGCATGTTTCATAAAATCTTTGAAAGGAGACCGATGTTTTTTTTTCATAAATTGCTTCTATATTGTATTTATATTATGAAGAAAACAAAAATANATATTTAAACTTTTGTAGTGAAAGAAAGTTGAAGTTTTACGATCGATTTTAAAATATATGATAGAGTTAATTTTTTTGTTAATTATTGTTTAATATGATTGGTTTTCTATAATGCAATTTGCAGAAGAAGACCGATGTTTTTTTTAATAATTGTTTGTTTTATTATAAAGAAAACAAAAATGTGTAACAGAAATAGAAGGTTTTCTCAATCTATCCTAGTGTTTTTCTACTACGTAGTTTGTTTTTGTTTACCTATCTATAAAGCCGGCTTACTAATTTTCCTCATGGGAAGTGAAGGCCAGATGGCTTACTTTGGCTTGAACGTGAAAATAGAAAATAGAGAAAACCTCTTTTTAGGGACAAAGGAATATTTTTGATGAATCGAAAATTATTTTCTGCAATTTTTCTTGAGTTTTACCTGTATTATAAAATATTTGGTAAAATGTTTCATTCTTTCAAACTGTCTGCTCCATTTTTAACCGCCTACAGTGTAGTCAACACTTATATTACGATCCTTCTTTCAGTTTTTTCGTTTGTAANTACTAATTTTCCTCATGGGAAGTGAAGGCCAGATGGCTTACTTTGGCTTGAACGTGAAAATAGACAAAACCTCTTTTTAGGGACAAAGGAATATTTTTGGTGAATCGAAAATTATTTTCTGCAATTTTTCTTGAGTTTTACCTGTATTATAAAATATTTGGTAAAATGTTTCATTCTTTCAAGCTGTCTGCTCCATTTTTAACCGCCTACAGTGTAGTCAACACTTATATTACGATCCTTCTTTCCATTTTTTCGTTTGTACGNGTGTAACAGAAATAGAAGGTTTTCTCAATCTATCCTAGTGTTTTTCTACTACGTAGTTTGTTTTTGTTTACCTATCTATAAAGCCGGCTTACTAATTTTCCTCATGGGAAGTGAAGGCCAGATGGCTTACTTTGGCTTGAACGTGAAAATAGACAAAACCTCTTTTTAGGGACAAAGGAATATTTTTGGTGAATCGAAAATTATTTTCTGCAATTTTTCTTGAGTTTTACCTGTATTATAAAATATTTGGTAAAATGTTTCATTCTTTCAAGCTGTCTGCTCCATTTTTAACCGCCTACAGTGTAGTCAACACTTATATTACGATCCTTCTTTCCATTTTTTCGTTTGTACAAAGACAGACACTTGTTCTTTTTCTTTTACGACATTCTTGCTCTTTGATGCATCAAAATGTGACGGCTTATTCTCAGTTTCTTTTACGACATTAAAAGAGTTTTTGATGAAAATAATAATACTTTGTTGCTTTGATTGCTTTAGTTTGTGATACAGTGGACTGACACTTGGGGTCAGTTGAATCATTGTACGGTTGCTCATCTTAAATTGTAAAACATGGCCGCTTTATGACGTAATCGTGTTGTTATGCTGTCTCAGTAATGGTCAAACACTCTTATTGATTTCATGACTTATATTCATGTAACGTTATTTGCCATATACAGTTTTACAAGGATGTAGTTTTGAATTAACATAACATCTATAGGTACTCATATTATAAAAAAAGTTTTTGTTTTTACTTGTTTTTACTTCTGAACTGAACTGAACCTATTTGAAAAATTCTGTCACTGTTTTAGAAAGAAACTACACTATCCCCGGGTGCATAGGCCGTATTAGCTAGGTACGGGATGAAGTTTCCATAAAAAAACAGATGAAGCCGCGGTAAACAGCAAAGTTAGTAAAATTAAAATTGGATAACAGGAGTTACATCTCAGTGTAGACAACTAACATACAAATGCACATAATTTAAATTCCAACAATGCTTACATTTGTTTTAACCGATGGCCAACAGATACGTTCTTTATTTTTCCTTCGNTAAAAGAGTTTTTGATGAAAATAATAATACTTTGTTGCTTTGATTGCTTTAGTTTGTGATACAGCGGACTGACACTTGGGGTCAGTTGAATCATTGTATGAATGCTCATCTTAAATTGTAAAACATGGCCGCTTTATGACGTAAACGTGTTGTTATGCTGTCTCAGTAATGGTCAAATACTCTTATTGATTTGATGACTTATATTCGTGTAACGTTATTTGCCATTTACAGTTTTGAATTAACGTAACATCTATAGGTACTCATATTATAATGTTTTTGATAGTTTCTACTTCTGAACTGAACATATTTGAAAAATTCTGTCTCTGTTAAGAAAGAAACTACACAATCCCCGGGTGAATAGGCCGTATTTTAGCTAAAAAAACGGGTGAAGCCGCGGGCAACAGCAAAGTTAGTAAAATTAACATTGGATAACAGGAGTTACATCTCAGTGTAGACAACTAACATACAAATGCACATAATTTAAATTCCAACAATGAAGCTTACATTTGTTTTAACCGATGGCCAACAGATACGTTCTTTATTTTTCCTTCGGCTCAGATAAACATTCGTTCAGTTTCAGACAATACAGACGAACAGTTTATTGTTTTGCCTAGCCTGCATATATTTGCATCACAATCCTCTATGACGGCATCGCGTAGTATATTTTAAAACGTTGCGCGAGAAATAATTTCAGTTCTATTAAGTTATTTGCAGACTGATTCAAGGCTATAGGTACTGATAAATAGAGTAAGGACACTGTATACTATATTTTAATTATATTTAAATCGGTTTTTATCTATTTCACAAATTAATCGGCAATCGATTCAAAATGATGTTAGGAACTTTAAGTTTTATTTTTAATATTTATTGCTGCTTTTATCGGGGCAACAACTACCCGTACTCGAACAAAATATAATATCAGTAATCGTTACCAACATATCTTTTCTCTTCATAAAATTAAGTATATTGTGGATTATAAAATTATTTTAAAGTATCATTAAAATAAGGAGATTTTAAATTACAATGCACTTCTTAAAAGCTCACTGAAAACTGAATACAGTACAAAATAGCAATTAAAACTCTTAAAGTTAATTATTTAAGAGATCTAGACAGTTAATATGTTCTGAGTCAATTATACTGGCTGCAATAAACTCGTGTAAGAGGGCCATTATCACTTAACTTAACTAAGTAGATTAATTAAAATTAACACTTAAAAGCCACGCGGGATGAGCTTCTTTAGTCATAATGCAAGCTATTTAATTTAATATCTGCAACTATTTAGCTAAGGGCTCGTGGCTTAGTGTAAGTTACACTAATCGATTTAAACATTACTGATGTTGGACTGAAAGGCTATCAAAAAATTGCGAATAATCTTTACTGCAAAAAAATTACCAAGAGTTTGTTTGCTTGAACGCGTTCTCGATAACTACGGGACCAATCTAAAAGTTATGTAGTCATTGTAAAATAGCTCATTTATCGACAAAGACTGTAGGTTGTTTTGCTCGGGTGAAACCGCTGGCAACAGTTAGTAGAATATATACATTTTAAGATTACAACAATTTTTTTTTGACATTCCACTGATATACAAAAATGCTTGTACCTACTGATGACTTTTTTTTTACTTGTTACTTCCTGAACCCGGATACAAAGTTAGCCTAAATATTATTCGGATACATAAGCTATTATATATTACTTCCAAGTTTCATCAAAATCCGTATTATTAATTTATTAGGTAATATTAGTAGGAAGTTCCAAAACAGGACAAAGCAATAATTTAGGTACCAAATACCATTCGCCCACAATAATTGACTAGCTCAACAAAATGGTATTATTAACAAATATTTGATACACCTACCTACTGTTAGCCTGAAATGAATATTAAATGCTAATTTCATTACAGCCTGATACGGCAACAGAGTCAGGGCTTAATTCAATTAATAATGTTTCCTTTAGATAATAGATATTATGGATTACTATAGCTTGGACATGTCATTCTGTTTAGCCGGCTTGGGTTATTGTTGTTTCCGATATAGTTAATAATTATTAGTTTGTTGGCGAAATAGATGCGTGTGATAATTTTGTGACAGAGTGGATGTTTGGCTTTCTGTTTGTTTATGTTATTCTGATATACCTATTGCTCCCAAGTTATTGCAGCCGTTTGCGCGTAAAAATGTGACAGATATCCGCACATACTTTGGCATTTATAGTATAAATTGGAAGTATTATGCGAAAATTACTTTATCTGTCTGTATGGGGCGCCAATCATACCTTAACAGCTAAACCGTTTCAGATAAAAAAAGATACACCACAAACCACAAGCGAATAATGCTCTTGGTGAATTACAAGGTACAGACAGCAGGTCAACGTATACGAATCTGCCAAATTTTACCCGTCAAACATTAACCTACCTCTATTATGATAATGTTGAAAATCGATTGCAGAAATTTGTCAGATTGTGGTAGCTTGATGTGCTGTCGTCTGTACAAAAACAGTTCCANTAATGTCACAGATATCCTCACATACTTTGGCATTTATAGTATAAATTGGAAGTATTATGCGAAAATTATTTTATCTGTCTATATGAGGCGCCTATCACACGAAAATAGATAAACAATTTTAGATAAAAAAATGCACCGCAAACTGCGAATAAGAGTCATATGAAATTACGAGGAACAAAAGACAGTTCCGTCCAACATAACGTAACAGTCAAACAAAATGACTTCAGCCTTTATAATATTATTAAGGATATTAACAAAGAAGTCACCGGCCTCAAGGGAGCCGGTTGACGGAACACACCCGCATGACTAATAAATTATTAGTAGATACGTTAATTTAACTCGTGTTTGTTCATAAATGGGTGGTCAGTGTTTTTATGTATATGAGTAATATTCGAAATTGGTAATATCCTGTTCAATTGTGTCTTAGATGTTGGTGTACTCAGATTTTTGGTACATTTAATTATGTTTAGATGACCGCGCAATAAGTTACCACAATCTGTCAAATTTCTTCAATGGATTTTCAACCTCAACACGATAGTGGAAGGTTAATGTTCGATTGGTAAAATTTTACTGATTTGGGTACGTTGACCTGCTCTCGTCTTTCATGTAGCTGAGAAATAGAAGCGCAAAGATTTAAATTTAATTAATAAAAATAAAATATCAAATTTTAGCAGACTTTCCTTCGATGCGGTAATAATGTAAGACAGAAAGAAAATTTAACAATACTTGTATAAAAAAGCAACCCATGTTTATAAATAAAACCGTGTTTGCAAAAGGATCTTTGTTAAAGTAAACAAAAATGCATTGTGTGAATCTTATCTCAGAAACGATCAAGCAGTTTGTCATGTGCAACGATGTGTGACAACGATTATTTTACACTTTCAGCTACAGTGACGTCATTTACGTTTCGGAGTTCATTGACCTTTGAATAGTATACTCCTAACCTAAAGAGACTAGTGCTATATTAATATAAGCACCACCAAAGTTGAGTGTAGAGCGGACAAGTTTTTAAACAACCAATTGATTTTGTTTCATAATTAATTTCGATAAATCTCGTTTTCGTCCACCACATAGTTTTCCAGAGTGGAGGAATTTTATAGGTTGTTTAATTATTTTTTTTCACTCTGTCCCGCTTTGATGTAGACTGGACCTTAGCTTATTGATCGCAACGATCGATGTTCTTTTAAATTCGATTCGTGGTCATAGTCTTTTTTTATGGATGACGGTAATATATTACCTTCTTTTAAAAGCAAAAACTAAAAACTTACCAAATGAGAATTATTTCGAGAAATTTTTAAATAATAACTCGTTATTAACCCTTTTGGAAAAATATGCGTGTTATTATGGATTACCTATAATTACGTTCGAAAATGGTAAAATCGGTATCAATTACATACGAATAAAATTATATAAGCACTTATAAATTCCACGTTAGTAATTAAAATCCATTTGGAATTTCATTTCGTTTTCTACTCACTCGACTATTGTGAATTCATTGGAAAAACCTTTCTGTGTAATGACTCATTCTGTCGATGTTTTTTATGGTCAATTTTATTAATAGACTATTTTGAAATATGGCCATAACAGAGCTCTAATGTGTTTACGTAAAATATGGCGCATAATTTTGAGTTTATTTTCGTTTTATTAATTTATTGCGATAATTTTGAACATGCTTTTGGCTTTGTTACAAGTTTAAAGTTAAACCGAGTGTCTGATGTTTTTGATTTAAATTTTAGTAAAAGTTAAAAAGTTTTGTGTTGTAAAGATAATACCTAGAAAAACTAACAACTATTTTTTAAGCAAAATATATTTAAATTAATTTAAAATAATTTCAAGACATTTATTTATCCCAGCTGTCTTAAATAATTATTTTAGAGTACTCATAAACCAGTATTTTAATGCAATATTACTATAAGTAGGTACCCCATCCAACTAACAAGAAAATCAATACCTGTTAACACTTGCAAAACTTTGAAGCAACTGGCTATCCATAGTTTCTGACAAATGATAACTGGAACCGTAGAACAGTAACTTACATTCCTAGAAATAATTGCCATAGCTTGAAACCGTAGCCCGATTTGAGGGGGCAAAGAGTGCAAGGGAGCAAGCCAATCCTACTTGAGGTACACTATGTTGAAAAACAGAGAGGCTCTGGCAACCGACTGGTGGAGGAATACCCATCGCACAATACCATGTGGGATATTAAATGCCTTACTCGGAGATGGGCAGCAGCATCTCCGAAGCTAAATATCTCAGCGCGGAGAGGATGAGCATATTCCCCCAAGTGGCAAAGGCATTTGTCCAGCAGTGGTCATTTTTCAGCTACGACGACCATGTCATAATTTATAGTACAGACGACAGCAGGTCAACGTATACGAATCTGTCAAATTTTACCGAACGAAACTTAACCTACCTCCATTGTAATCAGGTTGAAGTCTTTTGCAGAAAGACAGATTGTGGTAACTTGAAGTGCTGTCGTCTGTACCAACATCTAGCAAAATACAGAATCCTTTTGCGACTGTTTAACTCTATTACAAAACTGTATCCGTCTTCTAGAAACTCGGTGCAAAGTTCCTTTGTGAAGTCGAAATTTTAAATCATAAACCTAATTATGTTAAAAGTATCTGCATTTTCTTTGAACACCTAAACCAATGAAAAGTTGGCTTCGGTCTCCACTTATCAAATGGTCAGAGTCCTCCTAATAGCTCTAAGGGAATAAAGTTACACTCATTTGCATACATTACCTTCTATCTTTAAGAAAGTTAGACAAAGATGTATTCCGCTTGGTGCCAACTCGAATCGCTTCTGAAATAATAATGCGAACTGTCTAATTGCTGAGCTGACGGAACTTTCAAAGAAAATTATTATTTTGGTGTCGAATAATGAAGTTGTAAATAGTTTCTAGGTTGATTTCTAATTAATTCTGTAACTAAATAAGTCTGAATAAGATACTCACAATGTAGGCCTTGATTAATTTCGCAGGGCGTTGTTTATTACCTTGTACTGTACTATATTTAAATTAACTATTTTTTTAATATTTTCTCTTAGTTTAAGTTTGTTACCAACTTAACTATATTTTGAAAAGTCAAACAAAATTGAAAATTGTACTTCGAGACCAATTTTTTTCTCAGTATACTTTTTCCTTTCCTCTTACTACGGCACACGTTTCTAAATGGTTGTTTCAAAACTTTCAATTCTCAAGTTCCATTTCACGGTCTACACGAGTTTGTAGGTACCTCTAACCACCAAGAACTGAAGAAAGGTGAACAAACATTTTTCAACCCGTGATTGAAAAGTCCTTAAGCATACATCGAACTTTACTTATTCAAAGCCGCCCTTTGGAGGCGGTTTGCGACAATCACGCCGCCGCCGTATGCAACAATTAATAGTTGCAGTATGTGTGAAAATTATGTTCGGATAAAGACAAAGGGCGATCGCAGATATCAGAGATAAATATTTTTATTTGAGTCCTTATCGTTACTTCGAAAGACATTCGTCCAATTCACGGAATTTCAACTGAACGTTTGTTCGAATCCACTTTATTGCGAAACAACCTTTTATCGATTAAATAAACTTTACTTCAAATAAACCGTTTATAATCGAAAAACTTGGATGATTTATGGTTGTACTATATAATTCAGTACTTAAAATAAAATGATTTTTCGTTGTATCAATTATATGAATACAGTCAAGACTTGCACGAGCCGTTGGTTGACGACTATCGCCCGTTTCCAAACTGCACCTTAAGGGAATTTAATTTTGCAATTACTTACATTGATTGATGCGACAGTACTTTGTAATCCCTTTGTGGATTTCTTTGCCTACTCGTTGAACGGAACGGAGACGAAGTTTCTCGAAATTTAATTTGAGGACCCTCCCATGATCTTTATGTTTAAGAGATTTTTTTATTATGTACCGCTCTAAATAGCACCAGCATCAGGATTTAATATTTCGCTTGGGACTTCTATTTATAAGATTTTGAAAATAGGCTTGTGTTAAGATGTCATTTGAATGGATTGCAAATTCATTGAATTGTTTGAATGTATGTGAGTGATCAGTTGATGGCTATTATTTTAACGTCTTTAAGTTTAAGTCAATCATGACCTCTAATAAGTAATAAAAAAAAATACTTTTATTAAATGTAATTTTTAATACCTAAATTAAGCTCAATAACGATACGTCTTCACTTTATACAGAAAAATCATTAAGATATACCTACAAGGTAAAAATAATTCTGAATATTTACGAAAATAATTGTAACAAACAATTTTCTCCTTCAATTACAAAATCCAAATATAAAACAAAACGACAAAAAATTACTCACCATTCATAATACGACAGAGCGACAAAAAAATCCAAAATTCTCGTTCACTTTTTAAACACACAAAAACCGACCTGCTATGTTTAATGATGACACATGGCGACTAAGAATGAGCTTAATATTACGTACCCTCCCTTTCCACCAATTACATCTAATTGTATTGACCTAAGCTAACCCGGGTGATCTAATTCGGTCGCATGATGCATAGCCCGCCTTATGGCTAATGTATAGGATTAAACTGTACTATGAATTGATTATTTCTTGATTAATCTTGTATAATGAAGCGAGAGTGTTTTAATTAATTTGATTGATATTGACCAGTAGATATGCTTACAGGTTTAGTATATCTAACCAAATAGTACAGTAATCACTATACTTACAATGAGTGGCAACATTTAACTGTGATGTTAACCGAATCAAAAATAATCAAATAGCTAAAATGACCAACGAGTGGTAATTTCACGACTAGTTATGGTTTGGTTGTTGTTATAGTTAAATGGTGCAATTCGGCCTTAGGTTAACACACTAATTAAGCTGTCAATCAAAAAGATCATATCCACTAATGAATGCTTATTCTTTGAGCTAAACTAAGTTAAAGAAAACAGATTACAGAATTGGCAATGTTTTGAACAGAAAACTGCAAAGGATTTTTTATTTCAGCGGTTGAACAACGCGGGTAAAACAGAAACAACAGGCAATACCTATTGCGGTGTGGTGCCATTGATACTTGATTTCTGAAATTCTTGATCATCTTTTTGCGACACAAAATACTAGTCACGGTCGAGCGGCCGCCTAACATTACACATTTTTTATTATTTTTTTCAGTAAATTTTCAATAAAAAATATACAAAAGACAGAAAAATATACACAGAAGTCTCATAACACTAAAGGTTACAATCGTCATCTTACGTTTATCGCAACATCTAAAGGCGGAAAGCTTGCATCTCGCAGTTATTTATGCGAAGTCGGCGTCTTTCATTACGCTCGGCGTTAGCCTTTGAGCGGCGCCGACAAACTAGCGTTGATACTGAGTAGAAATGGGACGAGAAAATTGAGCAATGTTTAATTGTTTGCGCTAATTGGTGTGAAAGATAAACCTAGTCATGGTTAATGTTTGGCTTATAACTAGCACTCACGTTGATTGCTGTAAAATAAGGTATTTTTAGGTTAACCTTTGGTATCCTTTTACTATAAGATAATATACCATAGTCAGGTTAAGTAAGAACTATAAAGAAAATCATCGTTTCTCAAGGTTGTACATTTAAGAATAATAATTTGATAGCAAATGGCTCTATAATTCATGCAAATTTTTAAAATACTAGCCGTTTTCCCGCGGTTTCACTCGCATCCCGTGGAAATTACTGCCCGTAGCCGGATAAAATATAGCCCATGTCACTCATGGATAATGTAGCTTTCGAATGGTGAAAGAATTTTTAAAAACGGTCCAGTAGTTTTTGAGCCTATTCATTACAACCAAACAAACATACAAACAAATAAACAAACAAAGTTTTCCTCTTTATAATATTATTATTATAGATATAGTTTCTAAATATCTTGTCTAAAAGTATGGGAACGTCCATGAAAAGTAAAACCTTGAAGAAACTTCCTTCAAGTCTTAGAACGATACAAATAAAAGCGAAAAATATTTTCTCAAAAAGCACAATTACTAAAAGACTTCAAAACATCTTTCTCTAATGCCGAGGCAGTTGCAAGTCTATTGTATTTTTGGGGCCTTCAAACAACTTAACTTGCCTCAGTCTTCAAGATGATTGGTTTATTTCAAAATTATGAGATACTTGCTTCTGTAAACGAGCTCTGAGGACTTTCCAGAAAACTCTGTTACACCAACTAAAACTTTACTCAAAAGAACAAAGTTGTAAGTGTATTCCATTTTGTGAATTCATCTCTTTCTTTGGAGTTTTAAAAATCGAGAACGACTTCAAACTGTCGAGTGATACTGCAAGTTTGTTCAAACAAGAAGGTCTTATGACTGGTTTGAAAAAAAAAATGTCCTTGCAATGTTTTTTTTGAGTTTTCGGTGCTATTGTGCCTACTTCAATAGGCAAAAAACTTTGAAACCTATTAGAGAAGAAAACGCGATAATAAAATTAAAATAAAGAACCGATAGACCACATACTTCATTTGTTATTCACATAAAAAATATGAAGGAAATTTAGATTTAACGAAATAATCCTATACACTAGGAAATCTCTTGTCTAAAAGATGTAATTCTTCTATGCCAAAAAAATACCATTATACTCATTTGAACACCAAACCCACATTTCCATGATAAGCATTTTATTCCACCAGTTACCGGCCCCAATTCTGACGTGCAGACTAAGTCGCTATAAGCTAGTATTCCAATAAATGGCGACAAAAGCAGTCAGTTTGTGTCGCAAACAATGCAATTCTAACAAGGAAGCCTCGGCTATGTGGGCCTCGCGTACCTGCTATACAAATGTTCTAACATTGTGCAGAATCCCTTTCAATTGTACATACAGTGAAACTTGAAACATAATTATATAAAATGTTGCTGCGGGTAATATTATTTTATAACGTGAAATGTTTTATAAGAATAACATATTATAGGGCACAGTAGATGTGCTAAAAAAGAGCAAAGAAAAGCTGACCAAGGTTAAGTAGAATGGAGTAATAATATGTAGATATCATGTTATTCATTACATAACTATTGTGCTTGACTACGGAGGAAGTCGTAGCTGTGAAACATGCAAGGGTGGATCAGCGTCGCTTCTGTCGACCCGCTGTTCTGGCTTTCTTGGTACAAAAGCTGATAACTAATCTTCAGAATTAAAGAGGTACCAAAAGAAGAAGAATAATAATTGCATCTTTAATGTTTGTAACACAATTTTATTTAAAGCTGGTGGCTTTAAATAAAATTGTTTTTTATTTTAATTTGTGTAAATACCGAGCCATCTGACTTTTCCTCCATACCAAGATAAAAAAAAGGAATTGAAAATCGAAATAACACCTCCACTCCACAATACGATTTAGAAGAGTGTGGAATTTAATTTTCTTCTAATTCGCAACTATAGGAGGCAAAGGGTATAAATCCCCCGCAATTGGAGTATACGTCACAGTTTGCTACTTTAACGCCGCGCCGTCTGGGAATTCTCAGTATGTACAGACTGTTTTGTTTGAGTATGATGTTTGCAAAGCTTTCTGCACATGAGAGGACCGGCTTTTACGTAGAAAAACATACTCAGTTTTATATAAGAGCGCGCGAATGGTTGATCTTTTTGATCACCGTACGACTTTTTTCGTTTAATTGCGATTTTTTGATGGGAAATGAATTGATTGCAAAATCAGGTGCCATGATGATTGGACTCGAGTGACGCATGAAATGGGTTTTTGGAAATGTTTTTATTTTGGACCGTATTTTTCTGCAATTGGGGAATATTATACCTATAAAAACTGATTGATCAACTGTATCGAACATAACCAGATTTATGGGCTTATGATACCGAAGAGCAAGAGTTCTATTTGGATATCTTGATCAAATAGAAGATTTCATAACCTCTATGCTTCGCCTCTTCCTAACCTATTTATTGGTGGCAAATAAGCATACTCTTATATGTGTGAGTGTGAGTGTGTATGTGTTTGTAAGTACCAACATGTCACACGATACTTTATAACACCCACGACCTCATTATATTCGTCTCCAAAAGTCATCCCTAAAAATGTCCCCCAACCAATTAACAATTGATTAATCTAGAATACAAAATTCTCTCAACGAATTTTCTACTCATTTACAATAAATTACCCTTAATAGGTACACATTATAT
>NWSH02000050.1:1617481-1637806 GCA_002382865.2 Heliothis virescens | reverse complement strand
ATCTCAAGAAATCCGCATAAAAATGCTTGATCCCTAGACACTTTTGATGTGTGTATGTATATAAATAGGATGTTATATGCGACGTTTTCTTTCTACAAACACATTAAAATAAATCTGAAAAAAAAAACTAGCTTTTCCGAGGTTTTCATTCTAAGGCGTCAATACTCAAAACATACCAATAGATAATTTCTAATCTAAGTATAGCAAATTTTTGAGATTTTTTTAACATGATTGTGTAGGTAGTAATTTTTTTTTTCTGAATGACCTTTAATTATCAAAAGGAACGTAATCATCACTATTTATATAAACAAAATTCCAATTCATAAAGGTTAGCACCGTCCGTTTGTTAATGGAAAATAAAATGGGGAGAAGTTAACTGACGTGAAATTAAAACAGACAGGGTTTAATCTAAAAGCAGTGTTTAACGCCGGGAAAATCTCGTCTCTTCAACAAATTAGTTGAATTTACTTCTTAACTAACGAAAGTTGAATCTCATAAAATGCTCTGCGAATAATAAAATAATGCCCTGAAATAATGCTTTTTCCTGTAATTACTTTTTAGTTTTATTTTTATTTGGAGTCAGCGGATCTATTAAGGTAGATTATTCTTGTTCTAAATTAATTAGTGGGATTATTATTCTACATAAATTAAATTATTTGTGTAGTATATTTTAATATAATTTTGTGGAGCCGAGTTCAGTGACTTGAAGCTTTTAGGGATCTTTGAAGGTTTTAACTAAACCTTTTTCATCACATTGGTAATTTACATACTACTTATATTATAATTCACACCAAATATGTTAGCGTTTCTTGAGTCAGCCATTTGATTAATTCGTACCTACTACTCGAAAAATATTGGTTCGACAATAGTACAAAAAAAATATGAAGAAAACGCTACCGCGTACCTATGCGTGAGGCGTCAAATAGTTATATAACTTCAGAAATGTAATTTGATTTGTATTATGAAATATTTTAATATAATGAAATGTATGTTTTTGTTTCAGAAACTATTTTCAAAACAAAAAAAACATTACTGTATCACACAAACCGTAGATACGGAACCCGCATTACTAGTGTAGTCATTCGATTTTCTTTTATTCTTTCAGTACGCGAATCACAACTCGCGATTGTTCTCCAATCTCGAATTCTCGCTACCACTAAGGTTTTTCTATTTATTTTTTAACAAACAATATCGTATCGTGTAAGATTTGTTGAAAATAAACATTGTGCAAGTTAACAAGATTTTTTTGCCGCAAAAAGAGATTTTTATTTTGACTCCTATTGCAAAATAGGGGGTCAAGTTTGACCACTATGTGTCACTCTATGTTTGCTTATAGCACCGTAACCCCTGAACGAAAAGATTATCAGATAAGGGTGATTTTTTTATGAAAATTGATTTTCCAGCGATGGTTTAGACATGTTTCATCAAAATCGGTTCATGCGTTTGATTTTTTTTTAATTAGTGACTGCACTTACTATTAAACGAAACGATTACAATTGAAGATCGCATAAGACTTCATAAAATCTGATACTAAAGATAACAAAAGTAAGATATAAGCAACAAAAATAAACAAAAGCTCGTGAAAAATCTGTAAAGCCCACACACAGTAGACGAAATAGCACCACGAAAATCCACTCCGAGCAATCTAAGATCTGACGTCCAAATATTGTGCCTGAGGGAAATGCGAATAAAGCAACAACAGAATTTAAATACAAACATTTACATGCCCTCAACATATTTTGCCTGAAAAGATGGCATAAAATGATACGTAAGAAATAGCAAGGGTTCCGTATCGGTTGATTTCCATAAGCGGTGTTTACAACAACGTAACTTAGGATCAAGGAGTTGAAATCTGTGCCGGGATACCATATCTTAAGGTCTCGACGTGATCCGATTTCCATAATAGGGGACCAGTCGGCTTTCTTCCGTATATATGTTGAGTTTTTTTTCACGAATGGTATTAAGTGTAAAGGCTGTTGGATGATTGATACGAAACGGATGTTCCCACATGATTTATGTGTGTTTGAGACATGTGCTAAGGCCTTGACAATTCCGTCTTGAATGAGAGATAGTGGCCCGCTGTGTATGTGTTGTTTACGAAACGATCTGTAGGCAGAACGCGTTTCAAGTTAAAGCATGTGGTGGGTTGGTATATGGTGTATCTTATTCAGCTAGATTGTATTATTAGTTTGGAACACTGTGATTTACTCTTGGAATAAAGGTGTAATTTTGTTTTACTGATGGTAAACCAAGATACTCTTTACAATCTAATATTTAAAAACGGAATTTCAAAATGTTTTAAATAATATTTTTAAAAGAGCCTACACTAACTAATCATAGCGTAAGAACTGCGGTTAACTATGGTTTGAAGAAGAATAGTCAACTTTAAATTCTAAGGATATTTTACAACCCCAAATCACTGCAAAGAAAACGAGTCCCTATATTAAAACAGACCAACTCATCAAATCAGCTCATTTATGACCGAAAAATCTATAAGCTCCCACACAAAATATCACTTGATATTCAAAATTTTCAGTTTCCTTCCCGCAAACTTCACAGATGCAAAAGCAAAAACCTATGTAGAAGCGCGTGCAGGCAGTCTGATGAATACATAAACCCGAGCCTTATGTATGAGAAGTAAACTGGTATTATGTAAACTTAAAATGCAGTGAGTAACTTGGATTTGGGAATACGGGAGGTTTTGTATATTAGTGTAGTTGTAATGTTTTGAATAATAACAGAAAGATTTCAGAATAGAGCCATGTAAAATAGTGTTGGCGTCCAAGCCGATCGCCGGCCGNGCAGTGAGTAACTTGGATTTGGGAATACGGGAGGTTTTGTATATTAGTGTAGTTGTAATGTTTTGAATAATAACAGAAAGATTTCAGAATAGAGCCATGTAAAATAGTGTTGGCGTCCAAGCCGATCGTCGGCCACGGCGGCTGTTCTCATATAAGGAGATCAGCCAGCTGCGCAGGACATATTATAGTGCACAAGCATTTGCGCAGACACAGGTGCACTCCCTATCCCCTCACTCTACTAACCTGATGGGACGGCGATCTAAAGCTACTAGAAAATGCATAAATAATATACATATACATATGTAGTGAGTGAGTACTGTTACATTTATAATTACCTGCCTACACTATGTGCGGTCCGCGAGGTCGAAAACGACATGAAAAGCAAAAATACTGGGATTGAATTATCGTTTATCTTTACTTTAACACTAGGTCATCATTATGTAAGCCATCTGCCTTTTTTTATTATACCTACATTACTCTTATAAGAAACACCCCTATGCAGAATTATGTCTATATATAGTCTAATGAAATGAACTTGTAACACCACTCAACAGTCAACCACTGCGCTTAAAGCACACCGCATCTAACCAATAGCACAATTAAAATCAAAATCAAAAGGCATTTGTTCAAAGTAGGCTGAAAATCAGCACTTTTTTTACTTCCCATGTGTTTTGGCTGGGAAGGAGAAATGGTGGAACAAACTCCCCAGCAACGCAATTCTGTCTGTATGGTTTGAAGAACCAATTATATTCAAAATCAATTCATGTATTTAGTGTACAAAAAAATTGTGGTTTAATAAAATATTACGTATTTGACCATGTTGGCTAGCACACACATTCTTACCTATACCTATTAATGATATCTTACTTAAGCTTCTACAAAAGTCTACACAAAAATTACACACATATTTTAATTTACTACACCAAACCATGCATACTTAAAACGTTCACTCTTTATTACCTACAATAACAAAACATAAAAGGAACGTCAATGAAAGTAGACTTCAATTACTTCCATTTCAATTCTAAGAAGAATATTTTATAATTTGTTTAATAGTTCGCCCTAAAATAACAACGAAACACGATCGCATCTCATAATTATGATGAATTAGACCCCAAGAGACTCCCTCTACCCCCCAACCCCCAGCTAGACCGATAACGTCAAGTAATTAATCAACTTCATTAAACTTCCATTTTATGTCGGGGTTAAGTTACATTCTGTCTGTGGTATAAAAATGTTGGTATCCGTTTTTTTCTGCCTTCAATATGCGGATGGTTAGATGTATCGTATAATATCTAGTGTTAGATAAACTGTGTGTTTAATTTGTACAACTTGAACACTTTGTTTTATCCCGTGGCTATTTTTTGGCATAGAAATGAGAATGTCTAAAAAGAAAAGTTTGGTAAAATATACTTTGGTACACAGACTTGTGCCTGGGAAAGTATAGGCTATTATTTATCCAGCTGCGAGAGATATATGTAGTTACATCAGGAAAGCAGTACATACGGGCTCATAATGATGATATAGGTAAGTAATGCACTTAACATTTTTGATATTTATCCACCCATGGTTCGTAAGAATATTAGCGTTAACTTATTAGTTCATATTTATCATCCAAATAAAATTTAAGAAATGGGAGTACACCATCTTCCTACATGTCTACATCTTAGAGCCATATTTTCCAGAATACACGAAACTAGCAAGAATGGCTTTCGGAAATTGAGTGACGTTGTGCAACAAACATTTCTCAGTGAGGAGACTGCTATTCAGAAGCTGTACCTACATATTGCCAAACATACTGGCCACCACATCTATCGTGTTGAAGTGATGTAAGGGTTCTAACAACTTGGTCATCTTGTACCGACGCTAGCACATCAACTTGGCTCGTTCTGTCAAATTTCTTTAGTATATCTTCAACCTTATCATAATAGCGGAAGGTTGATGTTTGATTGATAAAATTTGACAGATCGGGTA
The DNA here is from genome assembly GCA_002382865.2 of Heliothis virescens. NCBI lineage: Eukaryota > Metazoa > Arthropoda > Insecta > Lepidoptera > Noctuidae > Heliothis > Heliothis virescens. The sequence goes on along the minus strand of NWSH02000050.1, from coordinate 1,633,031 downwards.
GGTTAGCCTGTTATCGTCTGTACAAATTTGAATGTCTGAAATCAAGCAAAAGACGTATAGGTACAGACAACAGCAGGTCAACGTATACGAATCTGTCAAATTTTACCAATTAAACATGAATCTACCTCCATTGTGACAAGGTTGAAAATCGATTGCAGCAATTTGACAGATTGTGGTAACTTGATGTGCTGTCGTCTGTACTAAGATTGGTTTTAAAATTAGTGATGAAGAGGGGACAGTCAACACTTGAAGTGACTAGCACTTTCTGTGGTTGCAGTATATTCTCAAAAATATCTTTATGGAAAAAAGTGCAAGTTCAAGGACCTACTAAGACTACAAGGACTAATAGTGAATACAGTCATTGTACGTGTTGCTACTTCAGCTCAAGTAGATATGCGTACCTATAGCGCAAATACCTAATGTGTATGGATAAAAACTGAAATCTATGCATTTTAGTAACCACACCAAGTTAAATATGCAAATCACGAAAAACACCAACATTATCCGAGCACTAGAACATTTTTCTTCAACCCCAAACAATTTAGGAGCATAATTTTTATAATTTCAAACGTGCGACACGTCTGTACAACAATATCCCGCTTAGCCCGCGGATTTTATACTCAGCTAAATTTATGCCACGTCACAGTATATACTCCTGAATATTCATATTATTCATATCACACTGTTGTACTCTGCGTAGGCGATAATTATATCTACCTACGTACGAACATAGGTATTTGTTTATGAAGTCGGATGGAAGTTTGGTGGAGACTTAACTAGAGAGTAATGCATGTACCTACGATACACGCGTTGTAAGTTTCAAGTATTCAGTTTGCTTTAGTTGCTTTGTGATCTATTGGTCACAAGCATGTGGTTCCGGCAGTTGCCCCTCAAACATCAGGATGTAAAATTGATTCCAGGTTGGCAATTAACAGTGTAACTTTTCTTAGAATGTAATAAATAGTTTACTTTTAGGGTTCCGTAGCCGAATGGCAAAAAACGGAACCCTTATAGATTCGTCCTGTCTGTCTGTCTGTCTGTCTGTCTGTCTGTCCGTATGTCACAGCCAGTTTATTCCGAAACTATTAAGACTACACAATTCAAATTCGGTAGGTAGATGTATTACATTAACCGCTTTACGATTCTTATGCAAAAATAAAAAAATAATAATAATAAAGGGGGCTCCCCATACATGGAACTGAAACTAAAAATTTTTTTTTTCATCTAACCTATACTTGTGAGGTGTCTATAGATAGGTCTTTAAAAATGAGATTGAGGTTTCTAAAACCATTTTTTCTCAAAGTCAATCATTACAGAGTAAGACACTTTCGAAGTGCTAAAATGTGTGTCCCCCCCCCTGTAATTTCTAAACTACCAAAGTGAAAAATCTAAAAAAAATATATGTTATAGATCTTAATAAAAACTATCAATCAAAATTGGTTTGAACGAAATACAGTTAGTAGTTTTTGAGATATAGCACTTTTTCAGTAACCGCAAATCATAACTTTGTTATTCATATATTTGTATGAAAAACAAAGTTATTTTTTGTTGCCGAGAAATGTTCGTGTTTTGGCTAATTGTAGGTGGTAGGTACGTTTATTTTTCATAGATAATGGAACGGAACCCTTCGTGCGCGAGTCCGACTCGCACTTGGCCGGTTTTTTAAATCAATGACTGTTAGTCAGTCAGACTGCTAGTGAAGGCAAAACATGGTGATGAAACCTGGACTTACTGACGGAATTCGTCAATCCGTTAAAACAACCATGGCGATTTTCGCTCTTCATCTTTTTAAGAGGATTTTTTTATCTTTGTAATCCACAGTAAACCGGTAAAAAGTATTTTTTTACGCAAAATAGTGTCAATCACTCGAAAATAACGTGCGCCCCAAAATAACGACACGAGATTTTTTTTCCATGAACAATACCCGAATAAACACAATCGTTTCAGCTTAGTACAAATATTATTTTTCATTATGAATTTGTAATCAGAACCACATGTTCAATATTCATGTTATTGATAGAATTATGTTCTATTACAATGGATAAAGAATATTTTATCTCGTTTTTTGAGTTCTTCTTTTGTATTTTTCATGTTATTGTTCATTCATATCAGTAGGGTTGATAACAGTGAAAAGAGCTGTACAAATTGAGGACGATAGATACTTTCTTTTATACGAGTAATATAGGTAAAATGATAAATTTTAAATGAATTACTATAATCAATGATAATCTAGCTATATCCCTCTGATTTATAGAAATCTGAACAAAGCCACATAATTTTACCTTTATCCAACCACATAATTAATGGGGAGCATTAGTGCATACTCGTAATTAAGTAATTCGGTCGCTAATATCTGTGTAACTAAATTTGTTTAGTAAATCGTTTAAAAATCTGACCAATACATATTTAACTTTATTATGAAGGTTTGAAAATATCCTATTTCTAGACGAAGACCGCATTAAATCGGTCTTTTTGGAAACCAATGGTAGAGGCTTACGTTTATCAGTGGGGTTCTGTAGCTGATATGATGATCACGTTATTGATACGTCATCATTCCATGATGTACACCTGCACGCGCGGAGAGTCCTTTATCCTATACCTGGAGAGAGAAAGCTTATCGTCGCGTTGATGCCACAGCCGAAATAGCTCAGTTGGGAGAGCGTTAGACTGAAGATCTAAAGGTCCCCGGTTCAATCCCGGGTTTCGGCAAATCCTCGCACATTATCAATCCTAGTCCTACCGCAACAGTATTTTTTTTTCTAATAACGCTTTAAATAAAATAGATAAGCCGATTGAGAAGAACTTTCATATGGAAATAGTATTGATACCCCGAATACCACTAGGTACCGGTAAAAACCCTTAAGCCTTCCTCGATTAATACCTGATTCCTAAGATTTATAACTAACAACAACCTTTTTAGCTGTAGGTATAATATTACTATAGTTACATGAAAAATCCTTGTCCATGTCAGAAAATACCTCGACATATTTTGGTTATACATCACATTATGGACTTTGTAATTTAATTAGCGTTGCAACGTAGCAAGCGTAATTAAATATTTATTGAAAACAATATCGAAAGCTTCAACCACTTGAAGCTGCAGCACAAAATCTGTGACAGCAAAAATGTATCGAATTTTACATTAATTTATTACCTACGCTATTTAAACTCATTATTGTCTGAAAAGGTAGGTAAATATGATCGATAGTTGGAAATTAATTTTGTAAAACAGTGATGTGGGTAATTATAGTGGTGGCACGGTGATCTCCCTCCCTTGTGTATTTTCCAAAAGGTATTGATCTATACTAATATTATAAAGCTCAAGAGTTTGTTTGTTTGAACGCGCTAATCTCAGGAACTATTGGTCCGATTTGAAAAATTCTTTCAGTGTTAGATAGCCCACTTTTTATCCGGGTGCGCCTAGTAGTTACCACGGGACGCGGGTGAAACCGCTAGTAGAAGCTAGTTAAGCAATAAAGAAACAGTGAATTTACTTCATTCGTTGCTATTTTTACGACTCTTGTTCTTCATGTTAATAAAATTCACAAAGTGAATATTAAGTCATATTTACATACTAGTCATTACTGTGAATTAGTAACCATCTTATCATGGGGAATTCTTCGTATTTCGAAAGTCATGTTGAATTGGTGGGACTTAGCGATCGTTTGAAAATGTTTTGTTATTTAACAGAAGTGAGAAAGTCTGACAACCAGTATTTGTCAAGGTTACTGCCTCGTTGGTCTAGTGGTCGCATAGCCGACTGCTGTGCACGAGGTCCCGGGTTCGATTCCCGGGACGGGCCGAAATCGCTTTGTGGGTTTTAGAAACTTTCACAAAGCAGCCCGGAGTTGGAAGTTGGTGATTGATTCACCCGTGCATCGGAGAGCACGTTAATGTCGGTCCTGCGCCTGATCTCTCTCCGGTCGTGTGGGATTGCCGTCCCATCGGGTTATGAGAGTGAGGGAATAGGGAGTGCACCTGTGTCTGCGCAAATGCTTGTGCACTATAATATGTCGTGCGCAGCTGGCTGATCTCCTTATATGAGAACAGCCGCCGTGGCCGACAATCGGCTAGGACGCTATTATTATTATTTGTAAAGGAGTATCAGGTTTCCCTGTTGACTGGGTTTGAAAGGTCAGATAGGCAGTGGCTCCATGTAAACTACTGGTACATGCATACGGTTAGATTGTAAGCCAACACGAATACAGTTGAGAAAAGGCTAGGTAGATGATAATTACTATAAATTTCGGAAGTTCTATTCACAAAACACTTTAAAAAGAACTCATAAGAATAAGTTACAGAAACACCAAACCAGATAAATAACAATAATAGATACTTTTATAAACTAGTACATAGAAGAATCTTCGGAATCAATATCCGGCGAGTTGAGACGTCTAAACAAAAAAAATGGACTGCACAGTGGTTTTTAATCAAAACTTAAACAATACAAAAAGAGCTCAGTCCGGTTCTAGCTGACACTTTTCGTAAGTAGGCCGTGTATTGCACATGCTGCCAAATTAATATGCACAGCGTTTCTTGTTAGTTTCAGATTAATTTTGGATAGTTATATGTGGGGTAAGTTTGACAAGATTGTGGAATAACAAGTTTTTATGTACCTTTTTTAATGATAAGGACTTTTATGTATTTTTTTTACTCTTCTTGTAAAATGTATAAAACTGAATCAGGTATGTTTGGCTCCATTCGGAATTTCATTTAGTTCTTATTTTAATTGCCACATAAAAATACGTTAAAATTAGAAATACATAAAAATTTCACCTTTAACGGTAGCTAGATTATTATAGGTATAGGCATAAAACCTTTTTTCTAAATGGGCCATAGCTTTAGCCTTTATATCGAGACATATTTCAACCATACGTAATATCCAGCGTTTGTGATAAAAGGGTGCCAAAAATAACTGCCGCGCCTCAGCAATTGTTGAAGCCCTGAACAAACACTGCCCATTGCGAGCATGCGTACGTGTTCTCACAAAACCGAAGTACATTCGCGTCCAGTTATAGAAATGGACACATAAACATCGCATTCACAGAAGCTTTAAACACACGCAATCAAGTGATGCGATGCACGTATGCTCGTTCTTAGAATTTTCCATGGGACAATATTGACTGGTGTAACAATTCTGACAGCGAGTGTACAAAGCCGGGTCCGTTGCATCGGACGCATTATGTACAATACAGAATAGCACGTCTGCGCTGAATGAAAAACAAAAGAAAATCCACTCGGCTTCGCTTTCACTATAGTGTGCAATACAATGCGATTAATATTGCTTTGAGTCCTACTTATCCCACTGGGGATATTAGAAGAACGAAACAGGGATCATTGGCTTGGAAACTATTCTCAGTTTATGTTATGGGTAAATAATGTATCTACTTCTATGAATATTCTATCTACTATCTTTGTTTGCTTGAATGCTCTAATCTCAGGAAATACTGAACCGATCTGAAAAATTATTCCAGCGTTTGTCTTTGGTTAGTCTTATTTTTCTCCTATAATGTAGAGCCTACAGGAAACTAGTAATAACAAATTAATGAGAGAAAATTAAATTGTTATAAGACAAAATTTTTAACAAGGTAAAAGAATATATTTTAATTTATCAGCAAGACGAATTTAATATTATACCTTAACAACTCGAAGCTTAGGTGTGAACATATTCATATATTAATAATAATTATGTGATATGCCGTATTCGAGTCGTGACCCAATTTAATTCCCCTTTAAATTGGGAGGAAAATGAATGTGTCTTTATGAGTACATTCTACTAATATATAATTAGACACATAACTGTTCTTATGGTTTGAAAATTAGTAGCTTTCATGATTATGAAAGAAGCTTTTGAAAATTAGTAGGTGTCACAAGTGTAGGTAAAATATTTTTTAGAAGGANGTCACAGCCAGTTTATTCCGAAACTATTAAGACTACACCATTCAAACTCGGTAGGTAGATGTATTATGTTAACCGCTTTTCGATTTTTATGCAAAAACAAAAAAATAATAATATTAGAAGGGGGCTCCCCATACATGGAACTGAAACAAAAAAATTTTTTTTTCGTCTAACCTATACTTGTGGGGTGTCTATAGATTGGTCTTTAAAAATGAGATTGAGGTTCCTAAAACCATTTTTTCTTAAAGTCAATCATTTTAGAGTAAGACACTTTCAAAGTGCTAAAATGTGTGTCCCCCCCCCTGTAATTTCTAAACTACCAAAGTGAAAAATCTAAAAAAAATATATGTTATAGATCTTACTAAAAACTATCAACCAAAATTGGTTTGAACGAAATACAGTCAGTAGTTTTTGAGTTATAGCACTTTTTCAGTAACCGCACACTATAACTTTGTTATTCATATATTTGTATGAAAAACAAAGTTATTTTTTGTAGGTACGTTTATTTTTCATAGATAATGGAACGGAACCCTTCGTGCGCGAGTCCGACTCGCACTTGGCCGGTTTTTAGGCACATAATGCAGGTCACTGTTTTTTTAAATATGTACAATATAATTTTTTACACAAATTAAAACATATGACATGGAAAAATCATATCCTTTAGTTAAATTAAACTATTACCGCTAAACGCCTTTGGCCACTTTTGTCCTTTTTTCTCAAAAAACAATTTAACTCTAACTTATTTTTCCAAAATATATCTTTGACCTAAGCATATAAATATTCAGGTCATTGACTCATACCCCATTTATAACACCATACGTGCATAAGTTATTAAGTTAAATTGTAAACGGATATTCCCACATTACTGGCAGCCATTTTCTCAAGTGACTATTAAAGTAAAGTAACACGGTATGAACGTTATACGTCAAAAATACTTATGAAATTGCCCTTTTGCGCTTAAGCGGTCGGGCTAAAATTAGATAGCAGAAGGGTGAAATATTTTAATGTTAAAAACGTGAATTTATTGAAAGTAAGTTTACTTGCACTATGTGAGAAATATTAGAAAAATGTTTCATGTTTTATTTGGTAGTTGATAGTACGTAAAAATTTAAAAAAAAAACTTAAATTCTACGTATAATCTTTGAAACGAACTCTGGAAAAAAATACTAACCTGTCTTTTTAACTGACTTTCCAATAGGAGGTGGATTCAATTCGTCGAAAACTTTTTTTTATAATGATGCTTTGAAATACAAAATTTGATTAAGTAGGTAATTGAATTTATCTAAGTACACAAAAACGTGTCAAAAATATTGTATTCACACAAGTACATTTCATCTGCACCAAAAATACGACTAATCAATGGTACGAATTGAACATAATATGGGAAATAAATAAGTCGTTCGGTGGACATCTGGAGAAATACGAGATTATATTGCTTTTTGTCCGGACGAGGAGGCTACAAAACCACTGGGGTCCTTTTATTGCTGTGCTCCATAACACTGTATCACGTTTTCAGTTTTGTGGATTATATTTATTAAGTTACGCCTACTGTGCTCCATGTGGTACGTTAATGTATGATACCAGGTTTTTGTGGTGACCAATCTAATAAGGTAATGGTGAATGGTATGATGTGACGGGTAATAAACATACAACTATGTAAAGATTTTTGTTATTCTATTATTTGAACGTGTTCTTTTGTATGCCAACAACAATAATTGAGATTACTTCTATACAAGTGACTTGTTTCGCAAACCAACCAACAAATCTATCTTTGGATCACATACTCGTGCAGCTGCCATAAAAATGATTTCAACATGGATTAGCAACAATACAACGTGTATTCAAATAAGTATAGAAAATCAAATTCATAAAGGGAATTCACGCACAAAAAGATATGAATATGTAATACCTACCAACCCAACCAAAAATAACAAAACCGACAAATTTGCAAAACAACTGTTTTGTTAATCTATTAGATGGTGTCCATATTTTTACATAACATCATGTTTCATTTTTTATTTATAATATCCGAATTCAAAACAACGGACGAAATAAAACAACTGAATAAATTACGTTCCTATTCAAAAAATGTGTAAAACAAAATGTACTTAGGTTTTTAGTCCAAATACTATTTACAAAAGAGCGCAGGTTTAACAAAACCTGACATTTAAAAAGCAGACGGACAAATAGGCATAATAAAACTAATAAACAGAATGGGCATAAACGTACCTTAAATTTTCATTTGTAAATGCAAAAGATAAATGTGTACAATAACAAAGGAAATTAGATTACGTAACAGAAGTGGAGTACATTAATGACGCGACATACCAGACATGTTAGCATCATAATTACGTCAGACATATGATTGATGACAATTAGAACGTATAAACTCGACTATATGTCAGATTGGGACCATTATACCAGTTTCAGTGCAGCAGTTAAACGTGTCCCCGAACACAAACGACATTACTCGATTTTTCATTTGCGAACAGTAACCAGGCAAGTCAAAATGTGTGCTCGCTTAAGTCCCGAAAGCCCTGTGCAATTACGTTCACAGACGTTCCACAAAACGTGGGACATCGAATGCTGCCTATCCCAATTTGGGATCTTCAAACACTACCTTTCAATAACCTTACACACACAGTTCAACTTTGATCCCAATAGTATTGACGAAATATTCCAAAATTCAGATAGCAAGTTCGAGATCACAACAGAAAATGTTCATAGGAAAACTTTTGATTACAGATCCGGCAGTTATGAAAACGAACTGGACCGATATTTTGTCATCTAACACGCTGAGGCGAACCCTAATAATATATAGCGAACCCCTTTTTATTGGAAATCAAAACTTTGCGCTTCGACGCATTTTGATGAGAAAAATTTCGACGATTTTATAAAAATCGTAAACGATATTTTTTGTTTGGTTTATTTTCGTTTTACGGTGTTGTTGCTGTTTAAAATTTATGGTGTTTTTTGCACGTTATTTGAATTCGGATATAACGTTTACATTTTTAATTTCGTTACATCGTTTTAGTAATTGGAAATATTGTGAGACTGGTACACACGAACAAACTTTCTGGACCAGTTGACTTACACTTTAGTCAACCATTAACTTTTAAATAAAATATTCTCTATTTAATTTTGTCACAATAAGGCACCCCTAAAAACTCCAATGAGTGGAAACAACATACATAATTATAAGAACAATGATTAAAGCTACCGATTTAGCTAAACCCGTTACACAACATAGTTGTACGCAACCGAGTTTGTGTTTAATGGATGGAAAATGGATATCGCGAGTAGCTCCGGCTTCATCACGCGACCTCAAAAGTATCGCTAAGCCTTTTCTTACAGTATTAAGAAAATATAGCGCGTGTCAAACAAGCTTTGAATACGTAATTGATACTAACGCTCGAACCGAGCAATGTAGCTCGGAAAAACGGGGAAAAAATCGGTTAGTGTGAAAACGCTGTTAGAAATACATAAATTAACTAATTACGAATGTCATGTTCAAGAATCCAAAGTATTAATCTCCCTTATAAACCAGCCCCCTAAAATCAATACAACGACACTGAAATACCTAATTAAAGCGCTCTATAGCTTCCAATACTCAAAGTTGTGAACGGAACGTTCGTTTACACCACATTCGTGATTCAAACACTCAAGGTAGGCACAAGTAGGGTGTAACCCATTTAAATTAAAATTACTAACTTCGTGCCTTCTGAAGACTCGTGTTTATCCAAGAAACTTTCGCAGCGGATTTCGTTTAGCGCTATTTAAGGCGAGAAATTTTAAATTTAATTCCCTTGATGTTTGCACTGTGGTAGTAAGTACTCGTATATTGGCGTCAACATGTTCTATGTATGGTGTAAAATTAAGCGGTTGTGGTAACCCTTATGTTTGGTAAAAGAAATGTACAGACGCCAGCAGGTCAACCTACTCGAATCTGTCCAATTTTATCAATCAAACATTAACCTTCCACTATTGTGATAAGTTAAATATCTATTGAGAAAAATTACAGATTTATGTAGGTTGATGAGCTTTTATTGTCTGTATCTACTTGTGAAATGGAAATTAGGTACCTATCGGATACGCAATCCTACAGACTGAACGTAATAATATTAAGAGTAGAGATTTTCCTCTTAAAATTATACAAAAAAGAAACATTTTTCACTCGGAAAGTACCGATTTCTTCATTGTTGCTACGAAAACAATCTTTGTTTACGAAATCTTTTAATGGGGAGGAAAACTTCCTTGATCAAGACGCTATTTAGTTAATTATAATTATATTTACCGACGTTGATGAGAAGGAAAATAAACGACGGCAATTCTGACGCGAAAACTGTTAACGTTGACTTAAGCAATAATAAATATTGCTTTTGTGGAATAAAGGTTAAATTATGGGTACGTTGTTCTGATCTCATTACAAAGCATCGCCATATGCCAATATTAGTCAGACAATATGTGAGAATGAAATCCCGCATATTATATTGTAAGGGATCCAATAACGGGCCACAGGCACATCTGCGAAAAAGAAATTTATTATATACAATGTAACGCCCGCGGCTCTGCCCACGTAAGGGAATATCAGTTTATTTGTTTGTGTGATTTACATACTGAACTGTTAAATATTAAGTGTGGGAAGACTACTATTAAAATAGATGAGTAACTTCATTTAGATTGTACAAATATAAATACGTAAAGGCCAATTTTATCGGTCCTTATAAAGTTATTTTTGCTATCAAATTCATGGTTCAATTGAAATTGTACAGACGACAGCAGGTCAACGTATACAAATCTGTCAAATTTTACCAGTCAAACATTAACCTACCCCCATTGAGATAAGGTTGAAAATCGATTGCAGAAATTTGACAGATTGTGGTAACTTGATGTGCTGTCGTCTGTACTATTCTTAAAGGTTGTTATTAAAAAGTCATAGGTTTGATGTGTCAATTTTGTCCGCTTACTTACCTATAAAAAAAACTTTAATAGAACGAACACACGTATTTTCGTTCTCGTTTTATTATTAGATACGTACTCAAGACAATGTTCCGAGCAAGCGTCTAAGAGCGATTTTAACATTTTTACATAAAAAGTCACTTACGTTAAGTCGAGTTCTAGTGAAATGTTCGCGCGTAAGATTTTGATGGTAACAGCAGAAATTGACGCTGTAGTATCATTGTGTGTGGAGATCTGGAGTTCTTGGAAATAGATTTTTTTTTAATTATCTACCTTCTAAAAAAGTTTTGGAGTTAGACAGTTTTTCTTTAGCATTTTGAGGCAAGCATGGCGTGCGGTTTCAGGTCACTAATAAAGCCAACAATAATGACACAACACAAATAGACAACCAAAAATTACCCGTGTCTAGAACAGCAATGAACAGTTATCCATCTTTATCAAACCCACAAATTAATCTCTAACGAAATAGAACTAGCTTTCCTTACAGTAGCCAGATTTTTCCTTGAAGTGGAAATAAAATGAGACATAACGTTATTAGAATAAACACAAGGGACTATTACTAAGACTGATTACACAGCCGGACGAAATAATTGGAATATCTGTATCGTCCTTTCTAACAATTTCTATATTTTTTACAAGGTCTATATTTTTTCTTTCTTCTAACAAAATATAGGTAGATAATGTTAGAACAAATTGTGTATTAACTTTTGTAGGAAAAATATGGAGATGTCACGTGCTCGGATGTGTCTAAAAATAGGTCTGCGAATATGAAATTGTTCCTAGTTTCTGTATAAAAAGGTAAGTTAGTTTTTTTTGTAACTGCTAAGCTTCTGAAATAATGGAGAAGAGATAAAGACTTTCTATATTTATTTTGTAAGACGGATAATAATTTGTAACTTTCCATTATTATAGAACTTTTATTAGGTTTTTCTTTTCATGGATCTTTTTTAGGGTTCCGTACCCAAAGGGTAAAAACGGAACCCTATTACTAAGACTTCGTTGTCTGTCTGTCTGTCTGTCTGTCTGTCTCCACGCTGTATCTCATTAACCGTGATAGCTATGAAGCTGAAATTTTCACAAATGATGTATTTTCATTGCCGCTATAACAACAAATACTGAAAATTTAAAAAAGTTATATATTAAGGGGTCCCCATACAATAAATTATAAAGACAGTGCAATTTGAATACAACGCCATCTGTTAGTCAAGCGTGGAACTACAGCTTGGTACGGAACCCTTCGCGCGCGAGTCCAACTCGCACTTGGCCGGTTTTTTTGTATAGATGTACTTTTAGAATTATTTATTAATTACGTCGTATTAATCATGTAACGTATTAACCAAATATTAGCAATGTATTAACCATGCAAATAAATATTTTAAATACGTAATAAACCTTCTTACAATTCGTGGTAAATATGTTATTTGAATTAAAATTCCATGTATTTTTTTTTTTGGGAAAAGCGGTTAATATTTTTAATTTGTAACTGAAAAAGTCAAGACAATACTATAATATGGATACGCTAATTTCAACACGGATGTCGCAAAATGCCTCAAAAAGTAAAATTATTACATCCTTCTTATTGTCAACTGTATGGCAAAATTAATTTAGGGTTTTTGTTTGAATTCGCCTTCTTTTCGCAAATTTGCACGCCCCAAAAAATACGCTCGGCTCTTATTCATAAATGAATGTAAGTGCAGTAAAAATTAAATTTTGTGTTTCGCTGAGAAATGTTATGTAAAAAATATAAATATAACGCTTAGGAGTGGAGGTACTGTAATAATAACATCTTAGTCGGACATGACGGCTGTTCTCATATAAAGAAATCAGCCAGCTGCACACACACATATTAAACACAGGACATATTAAATCGAGCACACAAGCATTTGCGCAGAGGCACTCCCTGTTCTTTCACTCTCATAGCCCGAAAGGACACATGGAGATAATACCTTTAACCACCAAACAGCACCAAGTGGGATAAATAATGCGTTTTTTTGGAGACGGGCAACAACATCCCCGAAGCTAAAAATATACACTGCGCTCACCAACACGCATGCCCAGCGAGGTGAGTATGAGCAAAACCTTAACTTATGGGAAGCTTTGACAATATTCAATTAAAAATTATAGTACTTCTTAGGTACTTGCAGGAATGTAATATCGGTCTATTCTCTTGCATTATGCGGGTAACTGTAGTTAGGTATAGGTAATGCCAATTGAATTCCAGTCCAAACCCGCAAGACGATTAAGTTGCTCACTTAGGTACCTATATCTGTTGATTTTGTACTAATATTGAGTAAAATAGTAGTCTGTAATATTAAAATAACCGCTTATTACTACTAACTGTACATGACTACAAAAAAAAAAAATTGTCTGTCTATTTGTTCCAGATAATCATTGAAACGGCTTCACTGTTTTGACGGGAGTTTTACTGGCAGATAGCTGATGTTACTATAACAAGGTGTAACTTGGCTACTTTTGACTACAGTAATACCTATTACCTATATCCATACTTGAAATAGAAAGTGTGTCTTTAGATAAACTTTAACCAAAACAATTGCACACAATCATCAGTCCAAACATACAAGAACTTACACTTCTGTCACTAAAAACGGGTCAATTTTAATTAGCACCAAGCACAGCCTCCATACCGACGCAATCTCTTAAAAGGCTGTTAAAAAGATTAATAGAAGGGTCTATGAGGTCATTGGTTCGTATTTAGTGCCCTCAAGGGCTGCATATAGCCAGCCCTTTTGTCTGGCCCTTCCAAGTTAACAGTCTCGCACGATTAGGTACTGTATTGCTAATGGGTATCGGCGAGGTCCTTTTAAGATTACAATAAATTAAGGATGAGAGTACCTTTTTTGTTGTGTGTCGTAAAGCTAGGTTCTATTGCCAGATTTAGGAGCGAAAATGACCTTATATAATTCTGAGAATTTCAACCTAAAAATTTTCCGAGTCTTGAGTGATTTCTGAATTTCAGTCTGAGTATCTACTTCCTACTATGAATCTATCTGTTATATTTCAGATAGAAAAAGCTTAATTAATTCTAAAAAGAATTATAAGGCTAGACTGACACCGGGACAAGATAATAGTGCCTACCTCTTATTTGATAGTAGAATTTGGAAAGGTACTACTTATAAGTTGTTATTTTTTTGTTGTATAACAACACGAAAACTACCAAAAATGCTTATCACCAATTCAAAATACTTACAGTTCTGTCACCGCTGAATATTCTTTGACCACCAGTAATTTAACACCAATGATGACTCACAGCACTTCACCACAAGCAGAAATGACACCAATCACAATTGCGTAAGATCGCAAATCACTTGCACACTGTAAATTGAATGGAACGCACTAGTTAGTCACTGAATCGCACAACACAACTTTTATACACAAATTCTTGTATTAATTTACTTGTATATATAAAAAATATTACACAGTATATTTGTTTATTAAATTAGAAATGTATTTTAATGGAATTTAATATTAAAAACTTCTTGAAAAACGACACAGACGATTTGCGCGGAACACGCTCGTTAGTACATTAATTGTTTGAATTGAAGACCCAAAGACGAGACATGGTATATAAACTGACGTACAGAAATATATATGAACGAATGACAATTTTATATTCTTAGAATTGTAGATAGTTTAGTAGTTTTTCTAGAAAATAGGAACAGTACAGACGACAGCAGGTCAACGTATACGAATCTGTCAAATTTTACCAATCGAACATTAACCTTCCACTATTGTGATAAGGTTGAAAATCTATCGCAGAAATTAGACAGATTGTGGTAACTTGATGTGCTGTCGTCTGTACAAAGCCGTCTAAATAGAGAGATAATTAATTCNAGTACAGACAACAGTAGGTCAACGTATACGAATCTGTCAAATTTTACCAATCGAACATTAACCTTCCACTATTGTGATAAGGTTGAAAATCTATCGCAGAAATTAGACAGATTGTGGTAACTTGATGTGCTGTCGTCTGTACAAAGCCGTCTAAATAGAGAGATAATTAATTCAAAAAGTATAAGGCTAGTACATTTATATTTTTCAGATTAAATAAATATGCAGATTTATATTACACAGAATAACAAAAAAAAATGGATAATCACGACAGTTATAAGTACTCAAGATTAAACACTAGGAGGTTTCTCAAAACGGTATATTCATTACGTTTAACAAATAAACATACACTACTCACAAAAATTTAAGGATATTTTTTCATGGACGATTTCCTTATGGGATTTTCAAGAAGCTGTATCTCCAAGGAAAATGATCGTACAGCAAAAAAAAATCCAGGAAATTATAGATTCAAGATTCTAGTTTTCAAATCTATCCATCATTCTTTTTTTAAATCACTAGTTTTGGAATAACACTAAAAAAATCAAGGAAAGAAAAAAATTACAGATTTTCTTTCAACTTTGGAAAGCTACAAGTTCATAAACAATTTTTTTTTCTTTATCTCACTCCAAAGCTTTTTTTGAAAATTTTATGCGCTTTCATTTGATGTAACCGGTTAGTTTGTACGATGATTTTCCAAGGAATTATTGTCAATCAAAGCAAAAACGATCTCGTTCTCTTTGTTTATCAATAACTCTGTAAATAATGATCGAATAGAAAATCTAAGCAGAGTTTTGAAATCTACACAAAATTTCCAATAAGGAACCATGGATAGATAATGGCAGTA
>NWSH02000050.1:1578919-1612289 GCA_002382865.2 Heliothis virescens | reverse complement strand
CCACTATGAATGCGTTGAAAACAAAAGTCGGCACTACAAGATTCTACATTTTCCTTAAGAAAATCTTTCAAGGTACCCATCCCATAATAGAGAAACCCAAAAAAAGCTTAAAGTAATGACTTTAACGGAGATCTTCCTAAAATAGGGGTTTTCCCTTTACAACTTTTGTCGTATTAACCGTGCCAAGGTAAGAATCGATGAAAGGAACTTTTTAAATGAATTCGCCTGTTTTCCTGAATAGTAGGTAGGTATTAAAAGAGGTTTTAGTATGTACAAAAATTTAATTTGGGATTCAATATTTAATTGAAAGCCTATTTGATGTCTAATGTCACTTTTTAGATAATCATAGAAAATATAGCAAAATAATGGCTTCAGTAATCTTAATTCTGACTACGCTTTTAAAGTTTCAGATCTTCCAAGCGCGTCTCATATATTTCGCACTTAAACATGAGACACAAGAAAAACACGACCCTCTTTCCTTATCACGACAAAATCACCTAATCTACATCACATTCACGCCGATAAACAAAATAAACCTTCCAATATAACGATTACCATCAAACAACTCCATTCCTGCCATATCCCGGAATTTGGCATTAAAAGCCAATACCTTTTACTTCATACGGGAATTAATGGAACCAATCCCGTTCAAAGTCGAAGGAGATTATAACTTTACATGAACCAGAAACGAAAGTTCTTTGCGGATTCTATCTTTTTATACAGATGGAAATGTAATTTGACTTTTCATATGTTTATTTGAATTTTTCGTAGTATATTGCGGTGTTTTTAGATTGGGTTGATTTAGTTTATCGGATGGCCAGAACTGAAAGAGGAACATCCATATTAGATATTCCGATAAGTAAATAAATTGAATGGCCTGACCTTATAATCTTTTTTCTTCGACGATATTTATACCAGCCAAATAAGGACTCACTGAATGACTGAAAAAAACTGTATTGTATGGCCTCAAATTCAGGCTCTGTCTAAATAAAACTGGCAAAGGATTTTCATATCAAAAGGAATGAAAAAACCATTGAAAACAGAAGTGAATTGAAACGAATACTCACCTTTTTCAACCGATTTTCTAAATATCTTCTTCTGGTTCTCAATTCGACTGCGTATATGCATATACATTTTTGTATCGATAAAATGTTTCCAATCGATAGTAGGTACGTATTGCAGACATAAGCTGTATCGATATTCTTGGAATATTCTAGGCTAACATAACCTAAGCAAGTTATTACTCCAAGGAGCTTGTAACTAATAGATGGCAAACGAGTAAAGTTCTATCTGGCAAGGTTTTGACACCAATAGCGGATAATAGCTCTAGCTATACTGTACCATCTAACTTTTGAGATTAACTAAGCTAAGAGCTTTCTGGCATGGTTCGGGGTGCTGCTAACTAGGACCTGTGAACTTGTGTATTGAACGATTGTGTTTGTGGCGTATATCGTTTATCTTGCAACTAGAGGTTCCTTTCTACTCAGAACTACTTCTTGCAACCAAATAAAAAGTAGCTCAGGTACTTTTGAAAGATAAAGACTATCTGTATACTAAATGTCATTTAAATCGGTTCAGTAATTTTTGCATGAAAGTGCAACGAATAAATGGATAGACATGCCTATGTATTTTTGCATTACAATTACTTTTTTGTCCACATCATGAAGGATATCAACACATTTATAAATCTTATAATATGCACCAATGAATCTTCTTTTCACTCAAACAAAAGAATGAAAATCTTCAAAGATGATATAAAAAATCTTCGAGACACCAAATATGATTACGATGGTACAAAATTCTAGCGCGCCACACTTTCCAAGTTGACTCAGTTTCTGACCTCTGCAAATACAGGAGTTTCTTTTTTCTCTCAATGTGTATTGACGTGGAAATGGGACAAAAGACCTTCGGTTCAATTCAAAGGATAATCAAATAGTTTACGGTTGGAAAACATTTGCGTTCCGTACTTTTAGGGGAGCAGGTTTATTTATGTTCACAATAGGTTTCGTGGCCGCATTTCTTTGACAGATCATTTTGTGGTTAATGAAATGGACCGATTACAAAGAAAGATAAGTATCGCAATTGACTCCTTCAGAAAGTTTCCTAATGAAATTCGGTCCTCGGACGTATGTTTTATTTGTTACTTTACCAAGACTTTGTTGGGAGTTAATGATTTCGTTCAGTGATTTTGGAGTTGATGTTACTTAACGATATTATCTGGTTCGTCCCTAAAAGTTTTTATCAGTTTGAATGTTAGTTAATTAGAAATTAGTTTAGTGTTTGCTTGGTTTTTGATCTTTATTTCCGATTCTATCTTCTGTATTTGTGTTTGAGAGCGTAAAATATTTTCAAGTGTCCTTTACTGAGTCCGTTAAATAGTGGTTACGCTTATCCTTCTTTGTTTGTATTCGGATCTCAGAAAGTTTTATCATTCAGTCAGTTCATGATCACTCCCTTTTTTTTGCTTTTCTACAA
The DNA here is from genome assembly GCA_002382865.2 of Heliothis virescens. Taxonomy (NCBI): domain Eukaryota; kingdom Metazoa; phylum Arthropoda; class Insecta; order Lepidoptera; family Noctuidae; genus Heliothis; species Heliothis virescens. Next base: position 1,609,814 of record NWSH02000050.1, on the reverse strand, counting down.
ATACGTTATGTTTTAATTTAATTTCATATACACGTGATGAAAAAACACAACCATCGAAGCAGAAATAAATCAATACACCCCGTAGTCCATTTACAGTCTCCAAGCATCCATCTACAGAATTGCACGAACATACACACACACGCTCATGATTCAATTGCAACAAACGAGTACATCGGAAACTTCGAGCATCAATTCCCGCCACGAAACGGGAACAAATTCTTTAGATTTTAAACCAAAACATTCCTTTAAAGTCAGAATTTAATCTGAAACAGTAATTACTCGTGTAACGTTGTATGTGCAATCCGGGATAGCATCTGCTGGAGCAATTATCTGTCTAATTACTAAGTCCACGGGTATTGCGGAGTAATTGTAGGTACTAGTACGGATTTGTTGAGGATCCTGTAGTGTTTGAATGTGATTGGATGTAGAAAAATCTGGTTTGATCTAGTTGATTGTTGATTGTCACGTCATTTCTGTTATAAAGGTCAGTATAGATGAAGATATTGTAGTACATCAATATAGTAATGACAAGTCTGTTTAATCTCAATCAGGTACAAACATTCTTTTTTCCTTCTGGCTCACCACTACTGGAGGTTAAGCGTGTGCCCAGCGATTTTTTTTTATCTTGTGCCAAACGAAATAGTTCTTCAACGCTGGAAATACTCTTCCACTCTCGGATGTTCCGATGTTCGGATGTTCTAACTTACCTTAACCTGACTCGTAAAAGTATTTCTATACTAAACTTAGACTCTTTATGTACTAGAACCAAAACAATGATCTCTTAATTCACAAGCTTCAAAAAAATAGGTCAACTATCCATTCCCGTAACACATGAAATAGTCTTTTTGTAAATACGCCTTTTTTACGCTGCGGTATTTTTATTCAGACTTGCGTATTTTTAGTTTTGCATACGATGTGTCGTCGCGTGAGAAATTCTGTAGTGCATTGAGAAGCGAATTCAATCGGATTGTACAATATTATGGAGCAAAGATCTGGTGCCTGCTCTTTGCGACATTTTCTATTCAGGATCTTATTTCATGCTTTTATTGCTACTTAGAAATACTTGCATATGTTATTTGTTTACAAGGTTAGGAGGTTTCTGAAATTTAAAAATCCATTCAGGTTTAAATGAGCTATTATGGCTAAGTTTTAATCAAGCACAACTGTTACCCAAAAACTTGTTTTAACCTACGCCCTCAATGCTTAACGTCTTCAAAATGTTGATGTCCAGAGTTCAAATTTCTATATCTACATGTTGTTCAACTTTACCGTTCACACAACACTTTCAAAAACTCCCAGCCTGTAGGTTTATTAATTTCCGCAGGTACTCAAAAAAAATCTATCGAAAAATAACTGGAACCGAACGGAAAAAGGCAGGTGTGCGATTATTTGCACTGCTGCACATGTGTGGCAGCCTTCACGCGTCGGTGCACGGTTATGTCAGCCGATCGTTGTCATTGACTGACCTTGTCTATGCAGTCCTCTGAACAGATGTGTTGTTGATAGACTAGGCTTCTATTTTGTGTTTGGTATTGAATAATTATTCATTTATCATAACGAAAGATTTTTCTTTTTCTTCTGCAATGATCGCAATTTTATTTTTCTTTATTCCATTCTGCCACTTCTCATACTAACATTCACCCGGTTATCATTCATGGAGTTCTTCAAACTATGTATCTGGATCTTTTCATAGTTTATTGAAAGTAAATTGATCATCTATTTACTTTCCAAAAAGGGCCAAACTAACAGAGCTTGCTTTAGAGATTTCCTATTACGACACGAATAACACAGGCGCTTTAAAGTTAACTCAGCTAAGCTTTACATATTTATATCAGTTGCTATCTGACCTTTAAAATTCAGTAACCGGGTTTTGTTTTACTACCTACAAGATGATTATATTCTGACCGCCAAATACTTGAAAAAATGGTAATAATTAGAACTAATAAAGTAACTTGACATGAGCGCCTCAATTTGACATAGATGGTCACCAATGCAGTGATTGACAACACTAACTACAGTCCAAACTTTACGGTATCGACGACCGCTTGTTACATAACAATTAAATTATACTTCATGTATAAACAAACACACTACAATTCTCAAGCAATATTTCACAATATACTCATGTAACGTTTCCTCCAAGTACCCGAATTGTTTACCCGTTAATACCTGTTCGTGGCTCTAGGGACACGAATAGCGGTCACTCTGCACCGTTCATGCAAATACCTAGTTGTCACAGGCATACCTAAGCCGGGAAATTATGAGCTGAGCATGAACTTCCCTAGTTTGGACTGTATTTGGTGTAATAATGGTCATATGTTTTGATATTATGTTATTACTAGCTTCTGCCAGTTTTACCCGCGTCTGGTGGGATCTACTCGGCGCACCCANGCTGAGCATGAACTTCCCTAGTTTGGACTGTATTTGGTGTAATAATGGTCATATGTTTTGATATTATGTTATTACTAGCTTCTGCCAGTTTTACCCGCGTCTGGTGGGATCTACTCGGCGCACCCAGATAAAAAGTAGCCTATAGCCTTCCTCGATAAATAGGCTATCTAACACTGAAAGAATTTTTCAAATCGGACCAGTAGTTCCTGAGATTAGCGCGTTGAAACAAACGAACTCTTCAGCTTTATAATATTAGTGTTATTATGTTTTCTTAATTTTATTAAGCATGATGTTTTTTCCAAATACACTGTATTGTCAACGCATTATAAAGATATTTCAATGTTAGTTATTCAAGTGTTACGGAAGATAGGGCACAGAAGAGGTCGCATAAATAAAATAATCTTAAGTAGGTACTTTACATGACTGTATTTTTACTTATTTTTTTTTAATTCGAATGTTATTTGTTATTCCTATTTCTTATCTTTTATGTAAAAGGGCAAAAGTTGAAGTTATGAAGATAAATTCACAGTTTAGGTTAGGACTTTGGTTAACTATATGGAACATTCCGTAATCCTTTTCATTAGCCTACAGGTTCCTACAATATGGTGGTCTTTAGTACCTACTGGAAAAAAATGCGTGTCCCGGTATTTGTCGGTAATATTATGCCTATAACGGGTTTGTCGCTCACATCAACAAATCGGTTCTTCGGATCAAAAAATCGCCATATTTAAATCTTTTGCTGTCGTCAAAAGATCAAGTGCGTCGTGTAGGTTGTGCTCATCCAAGCGTTTTTGAGGATGAAGCGGACCAAACGAAAAGAAATGACATGAAGAAGGATAACTTTACATATAAATATAGGAACATACCTATATATTTTTGAGGTTAATACAATTATAAACACTGGTGTGATTTTTTACATTTTAAAATTATTTTTATGAGTATTTAAAATTGATTTAGTCAGTATGTAAAAGTTCAGTTCAATCAGACACGGGGAAGTTTAAATTTTACATGGATGACTTGATAACAGGCTGATAACAGGGAGGTGAAACTAGAAAAATGCTTCTAAAAAACCGGCCAAGTGCGAGTCGGACTCGCACATGAAGGGTTCCGTTCCATTATTTATGAAAAATAAACGTACCTAGTACCTAAAATTAGCCAAAACATGAATAACAAAGTTATAATTTGCGGTTACTGAAAAAGTGCTATATCTCAAAAACCACTGACTGTATCTTGTTCAAACCAATTTTGGTTGATAGTTTTTGTTAAGATCTATAATATATATTTTTTTTAGATTTTTCATTCTGGTAGTTTAGAAATTACAGGGGGGGGGACACAAATTTTAGCACTTTGAAAGTGTATTACTTTGAAATGATTGACTTTGAGAAAAAATGGTTTTAGAAACCTCAATCTCATTTTTAAAGACCTATCTATAGATACCCCACAAGAATAGGTTTGATGAAAAAAAATAATTTTATTTTCAGTTCCATGTATGGAGAGCCCCCCTCTAATATTATTATTTTTTTATTTTTGTATTAAAATCGTAAAGCGGTCAATATAATACATCTGCCTACCGAGTTTGAACTATGTAGTCCTAATAGTTTCGGAATAAAGTGGCTGTGACATACGGACAGACAGACAGACAGACAGACAGACAGACAGACAGACAGACAGACAGACATGACGAATCTATAAGGGTTCCGTTTTTTGCCATTCGGCTACGGAACCCTAATAAAAAGTAACAAGCCTTCCTGAATAAAATTTTAAGCTATTCCGCATCGAACAAAAAAAGAATTACGTAAATCGGTTCAGAAACCTCGGAGAAATCGGTGTACATACATAAAAATAAAATAAAAATATACCGGCCGAATTGAGAACCTCCTCCTTTTTGTTGAAGTCGGTTAAAAAGTCTATTTTCTTTTCCAATTTACAAAGCAGTAAAAGTGTTTCAATATCTATATAATAATATATAAACAAGCCAAAATAAAGAATTTGTAAAGATGCGTCAAAATACAAAGAGAAAAGCTTTGAAACTGAAACAAGTTTCTTTTAGTTTTCCAACTAAAGGATTAAACGGACGGGTTGATTACAAAACTATATACTAAATATAAAATACTGATACAGAATTCTTGCACTTTTCTACAAACAAACAAGATTGGACTGTGTACAGTTCGTAGTTATTACGCTCCCTAGAAAATTGTATACGCTTCGTTTACTGAATACAATGACGCTGGTACTCTCAACGGTCACGTGGGGTTCTTAGTTTTCCTAGTACTAGTATAATGTATAGCTTAGGAATAACTAGTCAGATACTCTAGTTCAAGCGGAGAACGAAGCTGTTGGTTTGAAGATATGAGAAAGAGAGGTGGACCATAATTACCCATTTTCCTTCTATAGGTAGCCATTTGATCTACCTCTCCAGTCCACTTTGTACAGTTAACAGCTGTCAGTTTTCAAGGGATGACTGACACATTTATACTGACTGACAGCAACTGTGAACTGCACTGAAAAACGGTCAAGCCACAAAAGTTACTTTTACTACTTTTGTGGCTTGACCGTTTTTTTGACCTTGCTATATATCTGGTCGATTTTTTTTGCTAGTTGTGAGCAGGCAGACATATTTATTCAAAAATTTAATACAAACAAATGACGTTTTTATTTTGTTTTTAAGTTTTAAGCACACCTTTTTGGCAGTGCGCTCTAGGACTAGGAACAAAACGCATGCACAGCGCAACAACGGGCCGTAACTACAAATTGTTTGGGCCAGCATTACCATCTTTATTAGAAGAGACTGTGTAATTTGTCGGGAAGCCGGTGCTCATATTTCCCGCACGGGTTTATTTAGGCAGTCCCCATTAGCATAATGCTGCATTACGCTCTCCAGCGGACATTTCTGTACATTGTACCATGTGCAATTATCCAGATTTTATACGGTAAAAATATCGGCGTTAATATTCTGTAATTAACGCGAGTTGCATGTTGAAACGGTATTGACTAACGAGAATAATTCAAAATGTTAATTTGCTAATGAACGTGCAACTTCGTTTCGGAATTGCTTTTCGCTGAATTGTGTCTACTTAAGAGTACAATTATTGATTGTGTGTCTGTATATTGTGTTTGCATTTTGTATTGTTTCTGGCACTAAATATAGCATATTTTTTTCGGACCTTTTTAACTCCCGAAAGAAAAAGGGGGTGGAAATAACTTTTTATAAAAGGGTATCGTTCGTATTTAAACTTTTTTTTTTCTGTCGTTTTGGTACAGTCAGCTTCAAAAGTAGCTTAACAAATCTAAATTTTCAAAACAGCTAAACACCGTTTCGTCAATAACGTACCGGACTACTCATCTACTTTTTTTGAGGGTTAGGATTTTAAGCAAATTATGGCATTTGTCTTGTTAAGAAATTATGATCTAAGACGTTGTTAGGCACTTTTAGGAATGATGATTTGCTCAGCAACTTTTGATGCTGACCGTACCTACATTATCGTGACATCTACCCGTCTTCTAAAATCATGATGTGCAGAATTGATTCAATCTTAGATTTCGAAAAAAAATTATTACATAAGCAAATTCAGATTTATAACATCACTAAGGATTAACAAAATACCTACTACGAACTAAAACAACATTTACACAGCTCCAAGCCTAAATCAATACGAAGTTGAGCCTCCTAAATTCATTTCATATAATAATTTCCCAAATCCCTTCAGATCGGAGCTAAACTTTTATGAGATAAGAAAACTAGAAAGTTCGCCATGATAAGAACCTTTCATCAGTCCAAACGTCCTTAATCTTTCTGTAGACAGATTTATTTACGAAACTTTTGTATGTACCTGGTTTTACTTGAATTATTTTGAAAGTGATCACTGTTAAGGTTATATAAAGTTATAGAAAACATCTTAAGGAAATCTGGACTTCAAGTTTGATATCGCAAATCCACCTAGTAAGCGTGGTGATTCAAACCTATACCTACTCTGTATGAGAAGAGTCCTATGCCCTGCAATGTGATGATAAAAACCGGCCAAGTGCGAGTTCGACTCGCGCACGAAGGGTTCTGTACCATTATATGTGTAAAATGAATGTATCTATTACTTACAACTAGCCAAAGTACAAACATTTTTGGGGCAGCAAAAAATAACTTTGTTTTTCATACAAATGTATGAATAACTAAGTTATAATTTGCGGTTTTACACGTTTATTGTATGGGGCCATTTCGTATTTTAATATATATTTTTTTTAATTTTTAGTATTTGTTGTTATAGCGGCCACGGAAATACATCGTTTGTGAAAATTTCAGCTTTCTAGCTATCACGGTTTATGAAATACGGCCTGGAGACAGACAGACAGACAACGAAGTCTTAGTAATAGGGTCCCGTTTTACCTTTTGGGTACGGAACCCTAAAAACGTCTTATTTCCGAAGAGTAGAACTCTTATACTATAGTAAAACATAACTCTCCCTAACGTACAATACGGCGCAATGCCATATTTTTAATATAGATCGATTCAAAAAACCACACATTTGCATGAATAATTGAATCAAACGATAATATAGCTAGAGCTAATGATATAGAATTAGCTGTCGATCTACCATTCAGGTTTAAATGCAACTTGTTGAACTTGCGGCGGATCTAACCTCAATTTAAACATATTCTATTCAACAAGTATCTACGATGGCAAAATTACTATATAAACCAAAGTTTTAAATATGACCAAAAATTAACTGAATAGCGTTAGTGGGAACAAATAAATTTCAGCAAAAACAAGAAGAGTTTTTTCATGAAATTATTACTATGAAATGAATATTGCAACAATATGATTCTACAAGACTACAATCTTACTAAAGAAATCTGCGCCCTCAAAATGCTGAAATTAAACCATATTAATCAAGAAACAACGGAAACTAAAATCTGATCAGCAAAACCTTGCATCAAACATCCAAAAACAGTGATACCCAATTCATAAACCTTAAATTAAAAACTCGATTAAAAATCCTATTCAACCTCACAAAACTCACAACAAACAATCCATCGGAAACCAGGAACCTACATTATACAAGAACAAGACAAACTCATACAAGCGAAGCCGTATGAAAAACCAATAGCGGAGGGGGTAAATAATCCGCCTAACTTTAGCAATATCGGCTCTTACCGGATTAATTCATATCCTGATACCATAAGTTACATGCTCGCATGAAAGTTTTATCCGTTCTGACGTTAACGAGTGTAGTTCGACCTGATCTGACCTTGTGTAACACGTGTATTTGATGTTAATTTCATGCGGATAACTTAGTGCTTGAGCCTGAATTTATAGCATGTTTTTCAGTGTTCGGAATGTGTTAAGTTTGGCTTTGGTTTGAATGATATCAATCGATTGCTTGTACGGTTTATTTGAATCGGGACATGGCGGGATGTTTTTTTTTTGTGGAGAGATCTGAGTCGACTGACTATTTAAATAATCTATACCAATAATATAAAACTAATTTGTTTTTTGTTTGAATGCGCTAATCTCAGTAACTAATGGTCCAATTTGAAAATTTTGTTCAGTATTAGACAGCCTATGTCGAGGAAGGCATTTTTGTATAGGAACTTCTTATCCGGGTGCGCGCAATAGTTCCCTCGGTATACAAGTAAAACCAACGCAACCTAGTAATGAATATAATATAATAGTAGGTAAGTAGATAATTAGAGAGCTCCCTCTCTTCTCGCATTTATTATAACACCATCTTGCTGATAAACATTCAGTAAAAACCTCACTGAAAAAGAAGCAGCATTCCAACCATCGACATCAATTTCACTTGAAAACTGTCAACGTCTTCCCAAAAATCAAAGCATCGATCCCATCCAAAATTCAAGAGCGTGCAAACAGCTGCTAGGCAAAAATTCAGCAAATTTCGGGCTTCAATGAGCACGTCTAACGTTTCACATCTCTATTTAGCCGGCGGGCCTAATTACCATAATGCAACATTGCGACGCGACGATTTTGATTACATTGCCGCCTGACGCGGTGAATGCTAATATACTGTGCATACATGAGCAGCATGCTATTCGGTAACGTCTATGATTGTGGCGCAATGTAAACGCCGTTCTTTTAATGTCTGGATGGAGTCTTTGTCAGTGTTTTAATTAGAATTGAGATTAGATTGGATTTTTTTAATTCATTTCTCGTTTCGCTGATATAGAAGAATAGTTTTACTCTTGCTTTTCTTTCTGTACGAATGAGATAATTTCAGCACATTGAGTACGTATATGTATAATACAAAGATTACAGAAACTTGTTAAAACCTTTTAAAATTACTGCCAAAATTAGTCAATGCATCATTAGGAAAACAGGACAGACTTAGGCAAAACCACGAGACATTAACCCTGACAAACCGTCTCCATGATAATCAATATTATTGCTATATTATGCTTTAATCATCCATCGAGATCCTAAGATCAGAAAACGCCATTCATGAATACCTTTGTAAGTAAAAACAGCATAAACTAAAATGAAAAACTCCAGCCAAGTCTTTGTTTATCCAGCGTTTACAACTAACTTTCGAGCTCAAATGGAATTGGGAAAGCTTTATTACATTCATCTGAGCAGGTGCTACATTTTGCTATGAAAACGAGTGTGCAAATGAGTGTGCAAATGAGGTCGAAAGTTGTTGGTGACACTGCGTCCACAATGAAGTGAAGCCCTTAACTGTTGCGCCAACAGAAATAAAGTGGAACTGGAAGTGTTTTGTTCTTGGAATAAGGAAAAGAAAAATACGTTTATTTTTCTTCAAAGTTTTGGCTTTGTGTATTGGTGTGAATTATTTTGTGTTGTGCTGTAGGAGGAAAAAAGTGCTGTTTTGACCGCTGATAATGAAAATGTGTTGTTAGTAATAATAGGTGTTTTGGGAGATGAGATTGGTCTCGAGCCTATTTTTTTTAGTATCAATCAAATTATATCCATTCATCATCAAAATAAAAATACTGTATTGTACTACCATGACTATAGTTCACTTGAGAAACTACACGTACTTAAATAAAATTCAATGTCAGCTATTTTTAAAATTACATACCAATTAAGTGTTTCCATTTTTATTACCAGTTTAGTTAGTAATATTTACCTAATATTTAAAAGTATGTAATTAAAGCATGTCATTGATAGGTTATTTATAAAATAATATGAAAAATATTTAATAAGAAATTTAGATATAGCTTCTGCCAGCGGTTTTGCGCGCCTAAAATTTAAAATCTTGTTTTTTTCGTTCGCGTGGGCATTTCAGGAAATCCTTTCTTATCTCGCGCTAGAGTCTTAACATGAACCTCTATGCAAAATTTAAAGGTTTGGGCCATGCGTTGATGAGTCAGGACTTTGATTTTTATATACATAGAAGAAGTTTTCAACAACCGCTTCCAGTAACCCAACATCGATGTCACCGTCGACTGTATGTCACAGTACGTAATTAAATGACTCGAGCGGACAACTCGCAGCGCAAGTTTCTACAACATGTACTGTAAACTGTCACTGTACAGTCCACAAAATAGGTTAGCAACGGAATAGAACTAGCTAAGGCACGTTGAAGAGGTGTTATGCTGTGTGTTTCATATGCAAAGATGGAAAATAGGATGATTGTAAAAAGTAATACGTATGTGGTGATACGTATAGGGAGCCCATAGTTAAAAAGCTTCATTATTAAGGAGGAGGTAGGTACTAATATTGCTCATCAAGAACACACAGAGTAACGGGAAATATTTTTTGAAGGAACTTTTCCTACATTAGGATTTCATGCACAGTGATTTTCTTTTTCAGTATTTTCCCTCAAGTAAGGGTAAATGTGACATAATAAGATATTTTTTGTACAACTATTTTGTGGTATTCAGAGAGATCAAATTAAATAATCCCAATAATTACAACTGCAAACCAAAATACTGCTTACAGCGAAAATACCTAAAAAGCAAATACTTTAAAATTCGACGGCAAATCGAAATATTTATTCACAACCCGCATAATAAACTGTTTTGCTGTTTGTACGCATACTATACGTAGTTATTCAAATATCTGATTGGCTAATGGATTTCTATGAATGGTTTTATTTGTTGGTATAATGTCTCCCGAGGATAAAATGTGCGACACATTTGTATAGGTTATTGACGGTATTAGAATAAATATGCACGGCCTAGTTTATTTCTCACTTCTTTATTTATTCATTTTAGCGTTTGTGTAATTGAGAATTAATTTGTTAATAGTGTTTACTTTTTCGTGTGATTGTAATTTTATGGTGTTTTTTTTTTTTATTCTAAGAAATTTTTCATCAAGGTGATGAGTTAATAGTGGTGTTTATGAGGCCTGTAAATAACAGTATTAATTTAAGAGAAATTACTTTTATCCTTTCATTAAATTTTCAACGTCAACATTTCATTTATTGCATTCCTAATATCTATTAAACCTAAATTAAAAAGAAAGTTAGAGAGTAAGCTCTCTACTCGAACTTATCATGATTAAATCCCTACTAATATTTTAAATGCGGAAATAACTCTGTCTGTCTGTTACGCTTTCACGCCTAAACCAGTGAGCCGATTTTGATGAAATTTGGTACAGAGATAGAATAGCTGCTTTTTATCCGGGTATGGCAAATAGTTCCCTCGGGAAGCGGGCGAAGCTGGTAACAATATAAAGTTGTAAACGTAAAACCACTAAACCCAAACCAAGTTACGAAAATATATCTAACATAATAATCATATAATATTTCACAACTTATAAATTTTAGATACACAACCATTTATTAACACGCCAACGTGTTTCTCGCAAAATTTTCAACTTTCCGTCGTCTTGGGAACGATTTATCGTTTAATATAGCTTGAATATAGCTCGGTATAGCCGCGGTGAACCACCTAAGAGATACGACCTTACCTGACATTACGTTGAAAACTATATAGAAGTTAATTTCGTTCATATGGCGGGACGTGATTTAGAAAAGTTCGCGCAAGTTTGCGGGTAAAAGAGATTTCATCAGTTTAGTTGTAAAAGTACTGTAACTACGTGCCTGTATAGCTATGGAGCTGTGATTAGCAAGGTTTTTGAGTATATTAATGAAAATTAAGTAGGTATGTCCTTGTAATTTATAATTCACGGATTTGTTTAAAAAAATCCTTCGCTAGTAGTAGTGAGAAGTTTTGGAAGCAAATTTTCCGTCCTAGGTATATTATATTGGTTTTAAATGTTTTCAGTTTTTCAAAAACTTCTTTCTTGGTGTTAAAAAAAAAACTTTTAAGAACGGTGTTACCTAATAAAGAATTAAAAAAAAAAAAAAAAATTCGTGTTAGCTTAAATAAATAAATAAAGTTCTATCCACTACCTATCCAAAAACTACTAACTGTGAATTTCGATAACCTATCAATACGTTACCTATAACATAAAATATGGAGCTATTTTCAAATAACCTCTAATAATAAATCAAGGGATAGAGAGATAGAAGAACTCAAACAACCAACCCAGATTAATTCAGATCTCCCAATTTCCAACAATCGATAAACACATTACTTCTACACCTATCAGTACAGTCGGCATTGAAAACACAGAACCTATTCACGGCTCATTAACATCAAGTTTAAGCGCTCGTTATGCGCGCCGAGTGTACCAATGCGGCCAGACGATTAATGAAAACGCCCCGTGCCACCGAACGTATAAAGAACCATTTCGGTTTTCTATTCTCGGAGTTAAGTAAAGTGTGTGCATTAATTTTGGTGTTATTTTATTCGTTTTCGAGTAAATAAGAAAAGTATTTCTCTTTCTTGTCGTTTTAGAGTAAAAACTCGAAAGTACAGTACCTATTGGTATTTTTTTATTTATTGCGTTTTAGAAGAAAACGCTGCAAAGCACACCTTATTTTCTATCTGAAAAATTATATTTTTCTACTTACGAGATTTATAATCCAAGGTATCGCTATACAAAGTTACGGACTTTATCCGTCGGTCACGTTACTTGACGCGAGTTTATCATTTCTTCTTCATCATAAAAAGTGCACAGCACCGCTAAATCACTTTTCAATTCAGAAATAGAACTAGCATTTGAAACGGTTGAAAGAGAAGATGTGATATTTAGAGATGACTAGATGCCTGTTAGAGCAAAACCATAATTTTATCTAATAGTAAGAAGTAATAAGCTGATATTTAAACTAGATAGTATTGGCAGCAGAAATAATAATATTCGAATATTTGGCCGAAAAATAAGGAATGTGCCTTCAAGAATTATAGCTTATTAAATAAAAAATAGCTTCTTACACTTGCAGCCAGCAACACTAGCTATACCTCCTAAAATTGAAACTACAACCCCTCAGTACAATATCTACCATGTTCAGGCTAGCCCATACATCTCGATAGACTATTATTCTATTATATAGTCGAGACAACGTTGATATTGTACGTTACTTGTCTAGTTAATCTTCTAAATTGATGTCTCCTTCTGAACCTAACGTCACTGTTTTCGTAATAGATAGTCGATAGGTCTGTTATTAGTTGATAGAATAAAGGTGAATTATAAATAAAGCAGTAGAATGGAATGTTTAGTAAAGAAACGATATTGATAAAAATATTGTTATTTGTGAGATATGTCAGTATGGAAAAAGAAGACATGCTGCACCAATCAAAATAAAAATTGTTACCAAAAGTAATGATACAGAGTGACTTCTCTCTCTTCCTCAAAAAACACCACTAAAAGCTCTGAGTCCTAAATAATATGCCTACATCTTAGTATCGCAGACGCAATCACCTGTTACTTAAACATGAACTCCTCAACGAGTAGAGGGCACACTTATCTACTCAAAGCTGATAGAACGAACCTACTAATATTTATTCAAAAAAATAAAACCATCTAACCTATATTACTTAATGAACTCCGACCATAAAATGAATTCACAACCCCACGAGGCAGTAATACCGTGAAAAACATATAAAATGCATTAACACTGAAATGAAAACAATTAGCAATCAAAAGAGTGATTATGTTCGTGAATAGCATTCAATAATAGAGCCGTGAATGGCTCGCTTTCGTTTATGAGCGTCGTTAGTTAAATCTAGGGCATACTGTTTACCTGGACTGATATAATACAGGATACGAAAGACGTAATACGAAACACGTGATACGAAACACGTGATATGAAAGATGTGATACGAAAGAGGTGAAACATGAATGGATGCATTTCATGTTATTAGGTGAAAAGAGCTCGTGGTTAAGTCACAGCTGCAAGTATCAATCCATCAATCATAAGCTTAGACAACATATTTGGCATGGTATGTCCATGAATAGGTGACCATCTTTCCATGATGAGTTTTTCCGTGTCTTGGAAGAACATTAAATAAATGGGCTGTAAAAATATCTTTGATAGTCAGACGTCAGACATTCTAACAACCAGTCTTACCAAGGTAAGGTAAGGTAGCCCAGGTACAGGATTTAGGAGGTCTCAGCTGCATCCAGTTAGATCAGAAGCTGACCCCAATATGGTTGAGAAAAGACTACAAAGATGATTATCATAGTAAGCTGGCTAAATAACACCATTACTTCGTATCCAGTTTGTAACACATTCCAGTGTTCCAAGTAAGTACTATTTTAATGAAATTTCGAAGCTAGCAATACTACTTTAGATACACTAGATAGTTGCAATACAAAGGCAACTACTCATACGGTACGGGCTCCAGTATCTATTAATTCACGATTAAGAATTTCACTAGTTCCACCTAAAGTAGAACGGAATTTCTTAAGGTTAGGCTCCACGGGTGTGTAGCATTGTAACGCGCACGAATGTTCCGCAAACATTTTGTGAAATGTGCGCGAACAATTTTGGCGGAATCTCGCCAACTTTGTAACCTGATTTTGTAATCATCGCCGTATTACAAATTTTAAAAGCTCCATAAATTAATTTGATAATGTAACTGACTACGACTGGCATTAACCAACTGCGCCAGTAATAAGATTAGTTATTTTTTTTGGAACGCTTTGGAACTTTAAGGGCTTGTTGTATTTTTTTACACCTAAACCTTCATTCTTGACCACTTCTTTAACGAATAAATTCAAAAAGTGACCACAACCAAGGCATAGTACTGAAGAAAAAATCCTTACTCGCCATTAATCTTGCATACACCATAATAGAGGGGGAATATATCTCTACGGCAGCAGCAGTATATACCATATTAGAGGTAATCCAGCAAGATTCTCAGGGACTCACAAGGATATTGACTTGGTAAGGGGATAATAATTAATTAGCTTTTAGCGTAATTTCAGTACAGCGGTTAGAGCCGAAATTCAGTCTGCGCTTTGACAAATCTAGTTGCGTTGACAGCATTTGGTATGAAGCGGAGATTATGAGGATGTTAATGCATTATTGTATTAATACGATACGATATGTCGGTAATTTGGTATCAAGGTTCACAAATGGCAGAAAATAATTACATCAATATTCAATCAATACGATTTTAAAGTAAACAATTTTCTACCGTATATTCAGGGGGTTTGTAGCTCCGCTTTCAACGCTGAAGTATATTTTCAAGTTGATAAAAGCTAACGGCTGCTCTAAAGGAAAGTACACAACTATCAGTGCAGTAAAAGTTGCATCGAAACCACGATACATGCGATCCATTCAAGCCATACACGAAGCAGAGCACAGAGTCAATAAACCATTTCGGGATCAAACGGGTCGGTACACCTTTTCAATCGCAAAAAAGAAAAACAAAAAAAATCTAGCTACAACTTGTGACCCAGACTATCCAGAACAGTTTTTGACACGGCATGGCGGTTAAAATATAAAAAAGACAAATCAAAAATGGAATCTCGAAAACCAGTCGAGCGCTCCATTCGCGATATTTGTGCAGTTGAAAGTCAGAAAAACTGGAAGTTTTCGCTATCGGAAAAAATGGTACGAAATAACTTCTAATGCAAAGTTAACTGGAGTGCAAAAATGTTGTTTTAGGACTGGAGGCTTCGGTTTGAAGGTACCATTAAGTGTGGGTTATTTAAAAAGTTTGCACGGCTAAGTTGAGAGTTTTATTTTCGGTACGTGGTGAGATGGCGAAGTTACTGATCTATAAAGGTATGAAGATAAACTACGGCTTTGCAGCTAATATAAACTTGGATGACTGTAATCTAATCAACCCTCGTCATTCATTTGTTTCTTAGGACACAAATAATAAGTGTCTTTTTTAATATTTACCTTTACGAAATCTACATACAATTTTGCTATGGAACGTAATTACTGTAATTGACGGACGGCTAGTAGGTACCTACCAATCAAATCGATTTCAAGTATACTTAAATAAATTTTGTTAATGTTTACACTTTTTAAGTGTAAGTGGATTAAAGTATTTCATTAATTTTAGGTATTGAACCTTTCTGGCATAGCAACCCAGTGACTATATTATTCTTTGAAAACCATATACACATAACATTTGCTTAAAAAAATGTGTTAGGATTTTTATGGCATTTGTGTTGATTTGTTAAAATATTTTGGATCTTAAGAATGACCAGACTCAACACACTCAACGGACTTTGAGTTAACGCAAGCAACGCTACAGAATAAATCAGTTTATGATACTTAAAAAACTGAAAGAATTTCTTCCTGCCTAACACAATATTCTTAAAATATCTACTTATCTTTGCTTTATTATAACTTTAATTGATTCTATTTATCAATTCAAAACGCGAGTAACACCACAGGATAAACCAGTTCAGCGAAAAGCTTCTGCAAACACACCGATCATCTATTGACGATTTGTCGAGTGCAAACTCGAACCTTGTAACAATCGTTCGATTGATATCGAATGATTGATTCGACGACCCTAATGGTGGACGCGGCACTGGTACACTCGCTTTTTTGATTGTTTATTCAATACTTGTTTTGAAACTTATCGCGAATGGTCAATCGAAAAATATGCTCTTTTTATCTTACATTTTTATGTGTTAACCAAGCGAAGAAAATACATTCTCCCAAAAAATGTGAATTACAAAAATAGGGGAGATCGAAATTCTACTTAATGAAACTTTTTAAACTTTTTTCTCAGTTTAAATATTTCACATGTCAAAATCTATGTCGATTTCGAACCTTCTAAAATTAGTCAACATCCAACAAAATACTTCGACTGCATAAGCTTCAACTAACCCTAGTTTAAGAATCTTTATACCTGGATCTACCAGCCCTGACAAGTACATATGTACTCAAATTAATCAGGCTGCGCTCCCAAACACGAGCTGCAATTCTGGCAACACTGGCACAACATGATAAATTTGATAAACCCGAGAACAACCGCAAGCGGTTTTACTTAAATTGAAGGGACCGGATCTCCCGAAAATAGGGGAGTACATTTTTCAAGCTGACTTTAGTTTGGGCGGTAGCTAAGGGTATGTGTGAGGCTGTTTTTTTTTAGGATTAAAGTCTTTTTTCAGGTTATAAATAATAATTTTATGCTTATGTTAAAGTCCTTGTTAAGTTTTTTTTTAGAAGCCTCTTTTATTGTCACACTTCTGGGCACAGGCCTCCTCTCAAATTGAAAAGGATTGAGCGTTAATCAAATACTAACATGATTTTATGTCTAAATAAATGGTTTAACATACGTAACTAATTATGACAATGGGTTTCAGAAAGTGCGCTACCTAGTAAATGCCTCGTTTTTTAAGAGACACAACGGAGAATATGAAGCGATCCCATCATTTCTTATAGGAACAAGAATAAGGCTTCTCTGCAAAGATCCGTTGGAGGAAAGACAGTACAAAAATCTTCGCACTTTTTATATCAATTTCCAGTTAATCGGAAATAACCATCAATGATTTTATTTTCCGTTTCCGAGAAACATCGCGAATACAGCATAATAAATCAGAGTTTAATCCTGATTAATCATTTAATCCTCTGATTAAGGTTCTCAATTAAAACGGAGGGATACCAAATGAGGTGAGGAACTTAATTAGCCGAGTGAGCGTGAGATTCATGTGAGAATACCAGGTACTGGAATTCCTACCTTTTTTTATATCAACTTGCTTTACTTTTGACGCTTTTGAGTATATCATTAACTTCACTGTGAATATTATTCCCTATCGGCCATTCCCAATAACCTATCTATATCTGGATTTGCACAATAGAGATAGGNGATAAACTACGGCTTTGCAGCTAATATAAACTTGGATGACTGTAATCTAATCAACCCTCGTCATTCATTTGTTTCTTAGGACACAAATAATAAGTGTCTTTTTTAATATTTACCTTTACGAAATCTACATACAATTTTGCTATGGAACGTAATTACTGTAATTGACGGACGGCTAGTAGGTACCTACCAATCAAATCGATTTCAAGTATACTTAAATAAATTTTGTTAATGTTTACACTTTTTAAGTGTAAGTGGATTAAAGTATTTCATTAATTTTAGGTATTGAACCTTTCTGGCATAGCAACCCAGTGACTATATTATTCTTTGAAAACCATATACACATAACATTTGCTTAAAAAAATGTGTTAGGATTTTTATGGCATTTGTGTTGATTTGTTAAAATATTTTGGATCTTAAGAATGACCAGACTCAACACACTCAACGGACTTTGAGTTAACGCAAGCAACGCTACAGAATAAATCAGTTTATGATACTTAAAAAACTGAAAGAATTTCTTCCTGCCTAACACAATATTCTTAAAATATCTACTTATCTTTGCTTTATTATAACTTTAATTGATTCTATTTATCAATTCAAAACGCGAGTAACACCACAGGATAAACCAGTTCAGCGAAAAGCTTCTGCAAACACACCGATCATCTATTGACGATTTGTCGAGTGCAAACTCGAACCTTGTAACAATCGTTCGATTGATATCGAATGATTGATTCGACGACCCTAATGGTGGACGCGGCACTGGTACACTCGCTTTTTTGATTGTTTATTCAATACTTGTTTTGAAACTTATCGCGAATGGTCAATCGAAAAATATGCTCTTTTTATCTTACATTTTTATGTGTTAACCAAGCGAAGAAAATACATTCTCCCAAAAAATGTGAATTACAAAAATAGGGGAGATCGAAATTCTACTTAATGAAACTTTTTAAACTTTTTTCTCAGTTTAAATATTTCACATGTCAAAATCTATGTCGATTTCGAACCTTCTAAAATTAGTCAACATCCAACAAAATACTTCGACTGCATAAGCTTCAACTAACCCTAGTTTAAGAATCTTTATACCTGGATCTACCAGCCCTGACAAGTACATATGTACTCAAATTAATCAGGCTGCGCTCCCAAACACGAGCTGCAATTCTGGCAACACTGGCACAACATGATAAATTTGATAAACCCGAGAACAACCGCAAGCGGTTTTACTTAAATTGAAGGGACCGGATCTCCCGAAAATAGGGGAGTACATTTTTCAAGCTGACTTTAGTTTGGGCGGTAGCTAAGGGTATGTGTGAGGCTGTTTTTTTTTAGGATTAAAGTCTTTTTTCAGGTTATAAATAATAATTTTATGCTTATGTTAAAGTCCTTGTTAAGTTTTTTTTTAGAAGCCTCTTTTATTGTCACACTTCTGGGCACAGGCCTCCTCTCAAATTGAAAAGGATTGAGCGTTAATCAAATACTAACATGATTTTATGTCTAAATAAATGGTTTAACATACGTAACTAATTATGACAATGGGTTTCAGAAAGTGCGCTACCTAGTAAATGCCTCGTTTTTTAAGAGACACAACGGAGAATATGAAGCGATCCCATCATTTCTTATAGGAACAAGAATAAGGCTTCTCTGCAAAGATCCGTTGGAGGAAAGACAGTACAAAAATCTTCGCACTTTTTATATCAATTTCCAGTTAATCGGAAATAACCATCAATGATTTTATTTTCCGTTTCCGAGAAACATCGCGAATACAGCATAATAAATCAGAGTTTAATCCTGATTAATCATTTAATCCTCTGATTAAGGTTCTCAATTAAAACGGAGGGATACCAAATGAGGTGAGGAACTTAATTAGCCGAGTGAGCGTGAGATTCATGTGAGAATACCAGGTACTGGAATTCCTACCTTTTTTTATATCAACTTGCTTTACTTTTGACGCTTTTGAGTATATCATTAACTTCACTGTGAATATTATTCCCTATCGGCCATTCCCAATAACCTATCTATATCTGGATTTGCACAATAGAGATAGGATTTTGACATTAGCCCCATACAAGTATTGTCAAAGTCCTATCTCTAGTAAGCAAATCCAGAGATAAACAGAATATTGAATTCCGTCCGCAGTATACCTATCTCTAACTATCATATAGCAAATTTGACTGCCAGGCTGACTGTTTGTACCTAATAAACTCAATCTACTAAAAGATTTTCATGCAGTTTTGAATAAAAGACGAAAGGATCATCAGGAATATTCTGGTGCATAGTTTAGTAAATATCATACCTAAGAAAGTAGGTTATTGGCAAGAACATAGCTATAAACCTGACCTTGATAAAAAGGCACACCGTAACCTTGCAAACTCCCGAGACAATAAAACAAACTTGAACAAAATAAAAAATTAATCCCATCGCATCAACAGTAGCAAAAGTATGACGTCATCGAAACAGGGGCTGGACCCAAAATAATTAATTAATAACCTCGATTAGCGAAAGTTTGGATAATTGCCCCTTAACTTGCCGTAGATCGAGTTCAATTTGTTACTCGTTCCATTTGATTCTTAATTCTGTTCGATCAAGGAAGTCTTAATTAATTGATTTTTAATCAAGTTAATTATTTCTTTGTTGAGCTTCGTTTTGGCGAGGGATGTCCGAATTAGAAGTGGATATAGCGAAATTAGATTATAAGGAAAACTGAGTTGATAGAATTCTTCTATTGTATTTTTTGCGCACATTTGTTCACGAGTGTACTGTGTTCGCTCACGTTAGTTGCGATTTTGTGGACATTTAGAAAATGTTGCACGTAAATTGTTACTGCTAGAGCATGTACCTACATCAGAATAAATATTTTTGTGCGTCATAGTACAGCACACCGGTATCATCTCACCTTTAGGATTACGACCTACACATATTTGTGGACAAGAATAAACTGCTGTGCTTTCTTCAAAATCTGACTTATAAATAATTTTATTTTTTCACCTAAATGATAGCGAGGCGTTTGCTATTTTTGAAAACTTCCGAAAATAGCTTAGTAAGCACTGTTGGCAATAAACAGGTAGATATTAAAAAGATACAATAAACATTATTTGCGTCATAAGCCCCAACTTTCAATAAAAACGCAAAAGTATTGTTACCTACCTATTATAACAGCGATTTCACACTAGCTTTTTATCGTGCGTAGCATAACTTAGCGTGTACGCGCGACACATCCCGAGCGGCAAAAATCTATCGCTCAGTTTCAAACTTGTATCTTTTGACACCGGTGGTTGTCAATCGTTCGCTATTTATTATTTTACATTGTACCTACTCTATGTTCCTCGGAAAAATCGAGCGAAAAATCAGTTAGTATGAAAGTGCTGTAAGAAACACTTATTTATTGTCACGTTATAATTTTAGGTTGCCTATTGAATTCTGAAGGTTTCATACCTGATATTTGGGTAAATATTACTACATGACAAAGCTATTGTGGAGCTGGGTTGGTGGCAAATAAAATAAAATAAGTTCAAAAGAAATTTAATAAAAAAGCTTTTATAACACTGCCTATATTATTCAATATGATTTGAACAGATCCTTGATATATAAAAATTGTAATTAATTAGATAACGACCGATATCATAATTATCTCTTCATAAGGAACATTTTAATTGGTGTTTTATAATATTTTTTTCAATTCTGATTTTCAATAGTTACAAAATTGCGTATGCTGAAAGCCATAGTCATTTTACATTTTTACCGTGTTTCATATTCCATATGAAACACATAAAAATGAATAAATAATACAAAAAAACTTCTTATTTAAAAACCGCTTTACGTTCCGCTGAATTTGAACAAAACTTACATACGGAACAATTGTACGCTACCTTAGCTTGTTCTACGGACGTCCCGTATGGCGTATCCATGATTGTTATTGTATATTTTACAGAATTAGTCTTATGCTTCATACATTTTTACTAAAAATATTAAAATAATCAAACAAAAAAAATACCTTCTTATTTAAAAACCGCTTCACGTTCCGTTGAATTTGAACAAAGCTTACATACGGAACAATTTTATTGTACGCTATCTTAGCATGTAGTACGGACGTCCCGTATGGCGTATCCATGATTGTTATTGTATCTCCGTATCGTATCCACATTCTATTTTCCTTTGCATCGGAATTGTGACGGTTTTTCGTCGTGATCATAATACTGTAGTTGGATTCAGTGGTAGTGTTTTAAGCTTAGTTCGGTGTTAGAATTTTTTAGTGTTTTTGGATTTTCACTTTTTGTAGTCATTTAATCAAAGTACCTGGGACATCAAATTATATATAAGAGCTGAACACAGCTTCTTCATATGAGAATATTTGTTGTTATTTGTCGCTGACCGTACCTTTCATTCATTTTCAAAAAGTAAATAATAAATTCAATCTGAAAGCTTATTTTTGTAAAAAGCTTTGTTTTGACACGGATACTCCATTTCAGACATAAAAAAATATTTTTAAGACACCAGAAACATTAAAGAGGCAGTCATATTTATACCATCATTAGGTATAACCTTTACCAACATACCAAAACTGTCACCCATTCAAAAAAAAGGTACCCATGAATAAATTATCCATATTCAGAAGGTGCACCAGTCACAATTCGTCGGACATTTGCCATCAATAATTCAGGGAGCGGCCGCGATCTCGTCCAATCTCTGATTTATACGCGA
This sequence comes from Heliothis virescens, assembly GCA_002382865.2. Lineage (NCBI taxonomy): Eukaryota > Metazoa > Arthropoda > Insecta > Lepidoptera > Noctuidae > Heliothis > Heliothis virescens. Next base: position 1,587,632 of record NWSH02000050.1, on the reverse strand, counting down.
ACACATTCAATGTACGCATCCCTGATGGAATACTGAATTAGTCCTCGTAAATAAAGTTTTGAATTTTGCCCGATCGTATTTCACTTGTTTTAGAATTGATTTTTGGGTAGGTGCATTGATTTAGAACTGGATTTTGTAGGAGTCAAGGGGAGATTTCACTGATGTACGGCCCTATTCGGTAGTGATGCGCACAAATGTTTATTTTGGTCTACTCGCTCTAGCCATCGGTGTCCAATTGCGTAAGAGCATTTCTAAAATCTCCGCGAAATTGCAACTTTTGTGCGAGAACACATGCGAGCATTTCTTGTTCTCGGACAAATTTTAATGTGCGCGAATAATTTTGGTGAAATATCACATAATGTTTAATTCTCCATTTAATTTAGGTGAGTATAGTTAGAAAGGGTAGTGCATTCGATTTTGGTTTATTTATCTACTAATTAACAACTTGTCTCTTTTATTTAGTTCTTACCTCTAAAAAGCTTTAATCACTTTAAAATAATTTACGTACCTGTCCATTGATCATGATGAGAGACTGAAATTATATTTATGTCAATCATATCATATGTTATGGACACGGAAACAAATCCCAAATTAAAACATGACACTCCTTACATCGTAATCGCGTAAAAACCCAAAATATAACCAGCCAAACCAATTTTTAACCCTTTTAAAGTCCTCAGCACGACCCCAAAATTGCATCAATCAAACCGGGTTAGAATTTAATGAAATAACCTGTGTCTGTACATAAAAATTCCGAAGTCATTACTATATCAGAGGTGGGCAACATTTGGTCATCAATAATTCAGAGGGTCTCTCTCAATCCGTATCCCGCTAACGAGATTACTGGACATTGTAGCAACACGCTTTTACACGTTGGGTTTATGTCAATTTAGTATTTTTGTTAGGCTTTATTTTTAGTATTTATATTTTCGTGTTTTTGTGGTTGGTATGACTATTGTTTAATATCACGTTAAGTTTTTGAGTTTTTTTTGTTTTTTTTTTTATCATATTAAGTTTTTGGAGCACAACCATTTAATAAAATATAATTACTAAGAAAGTAAACATTTTAATTAGGTACTGATATAAAATAGAAAAAAAAGAACAAGAGTCGAAAAGTTTAATAGTATTTCAAATAGCCAGACTTTCATGTAGTTAACGTTTTTTTTATTTAAAATTAATTATCCAATTGCTTTCTAAATTACTGTGTTTTAGAATAAACATGTAAAGAAATAAGTTTTACAATTCTTAATTATCATTTTGTGAGTAAAACCGTAAAGCGAAATTCTTAAATAATTCACGTATTTTTTTTTATTTATTGGTCCTTACTTGGTGACATTAAGAATTATTGATATTGATAACGTTATATGACATTTATTTTTATCCTAGAAAATAAACTAGCTGCAATTTCAACTATAAAACCTAGTGCTGAAAATAAACTGTTAAGTAAAGTTTTTTCCATAAACGTAAACCATGTTTATTAGAATAGGATCAGCTTTTATTGTTTATTTATTGTGACGATGCATCTGTTCTCTGGTACCAATAAAACGTTTAATAGGTAATACTATTTTATTCCCAATGATAAATAAATAAACCAGTTTTTATTTCGAAGATCTATACTAATATTATAAAGAGGAAAACTTTGTTTGTTTGTTTGTTTGGTTGTAATGAATAGGCTCAAAAACTACTGGACCGATTTTCAAAATTCTTTCACCATTCGAAAGCTACATTATTCACGAGTGACATAAGCTATATTTTATCCGGGTACGGGCAGTAATTCCCACGGGATGCGAGTGAAACCGCGGGAAAACGGCTAGTCTTGAATAAAGCTTAAATTTTTTATCAGGTAATAAATCTATTATTTCGATTTCATTGAATTCGAATAGAATATTACGTGGCTCCTAATGAAAATTTATTGTGACAAGGTATAGTTTCGTAGAAAAATAAAGCAATACTTCTGAATTATTCCTGCCACTGAAATAAGAATTCCGAGAAATTGACGAATAAAGCTAAGGTGTACCAAATACGCTTTTATTTTAAAGATAGGATTATAAGGTTTCTGAAACATTAAGTCGTTTTTCAACAGTAAGTACCTATGTAGAATATGTTGTATTTTTCAATTAAGCTTTCTCTAATCAAGTGACCACGATAGTAGCTGATCTTATTCCAAAAGAATATTGGTCATACCAATATCTACATTATAACGTATTTTATTGGTACATTGTAAACATAAATAAAAGATAATACGCGTAAACTCATAATCCTTAGGTACTACTATCTATAAGTGCGAAATTATCTCTGTCTGTCAGTCCAGCTTTCACTACTTAACCAATTTTAATGAAAAGTGCGCAGACAGTCTAAAGCCTGAAAAATGTCATAGGCTCTTTTTACCCGGTTGGGCAAAGTGGTTCCCGGGATATGGATGACAACAATCGTATAATCATCCAAAGGGCATATAAAAGCTAAGCTTCTTTTATTTACGTTCTCAGAGTATTTCCAGCAAAAATATTGCGGGATACTAATCCGCCTTCTAGGAAGATGTCTTAGCAGTATTTGTTGTGACGTCGCTCGCTGCGGGATGTATACGGTTTTAGAAAATCCAGATCTATTCGCCTTACTTATTCAGGCTATTGTGGTTAAGTATTAAATTGGTTACCTACTATTATTTTGTCCCGTACGTAGATAAAAAGTGGCCTAAAATTAAGTCATTCTGATCATCAGTCGTATTTCCATATCTCATAAAATCTGTCTAATATTTTCAGTGTGATATGTAACAAAATAAGTTTGCATAAGTATGAGACGTACCGATAATATTTATACGTTCTTACAAACTTTTGCATTTATAATTTTAGCAGAATTTATAAATAGCCCGTATCACTAATTAAGCTTCCTTGGGGGGATGTACACCTGTAATTGGAATTTCTTCAATTATTTCAAAGACTGGTAAACGGATAAAAACCTTTTCTTTTAAATACAGAAGAACCAGTTAATACAAAATCTAGTAAATACCACTAGTTGCTATTAGTTGATTGTATAGCAATCTGGTAGAGTGCAAGACAATTGCTAATACGGACTTTGAAGTTAACGCAATTTGATACTACGATACCTATTTTCTACCTGGAGATTAAATTCGTTCCTAATACGTAGAGAAATGTTAAGGAGGAGGCTATAACTATAACGGGAAATTCAAATCTATGATATAAAAATCACCTCCTATTTTTTATGGTCACTGAAACACGCCGAAACTGCTAGACCGATTCCGATAATTCATTTTTGTTATGTTCGTTGTAGTCAAAAGGAAGATCATAAGTATGACAAAAAATTGTTCCCAACGCAGGTGAAAACGTTGGCAATAGTGTAGATACCTATATAAAAACACCCCCTTTTTTATCTGGTCATTGAATCACGCTTGAATGGCTAGACCGATTCCGCTGATTCTTTTTTTTTGTTGTGTTCGTTGCAGCCAGCAGAAGGTTTGTATGATATACTAGCTTCTGCCAGCGACTTTGTTCGTGGATCATGTCGCTTATGCCAGCGACAACGGGTCGTCGTAATCAAAGATCTTTCCCTTCACTGTTCTGCTCCGATTGATTGTAGCGTAATGAAAATTACACTATAACCATCTCAGGAGTATGAATAATAATTGTACCAAGTTTCGTTAAAATCCGTCGAGTAGTTTTTGTTTCTATAACGCTTACCTATACAGACAAAAATTCTACTGATTGCATTTTCGGCATCAGTATCGACCCCTAATCACCCCCTGATAGTTATTTATGTACAGAATTGACCTCTCTACAGATTTGTTAGAAGTATGGAAGATATAGATAAAAAACAAAAATTAAAGAAAAATCATGTCACTTATTTCTCATGGCATGAAAAGTTGTTCTCTCGAGACGCGGCAAAAACTGCAAGAAACACACGGGGGACTGTTAGTATAAAATGATTTTTGATATTTTACCTAAAGTAACATGAAACATGACGCGTGATCTCATTGTTCGTATTAATAATGGATATACATATTATAATTCTAAGTATTTTTAACTCCGAAAGTTTTCTCAATTGAAATGTTTCTCGATAAACTTTTAAATGCAAAATATTCGTATGTTCCAGCTGTAACAACTGAACTTTATTATAAACATGGAGCTTAAGTTTGTGAGTTTGTTTATAATAAGCCACTTTGTAATGCTTGTCAAAGGCCGCTTATATAGAAGCAATTAGCTACCAACTTTAATACCCATTTAAATTCGAGACTTGCAAATCTAGAAAATAGGCACATTTTTCATTGTTTTATAATGCATAATAAATAAATATTTTGGAAACAATTGTGAAAAACAGGAATCAAATAAAAAATGCAAGATTTTTATTTTTATCCTACATAACGTAAAAAAACGAATTGAGAACCTTCTCCTTTTTGAGAAGTTGGTCAAAAATCTGTGCATTTACCACGCTCAACCACTATATCGCCATAAGAAACATGGTAACCCTTTTCGAAAAGTTAGAAAAGAAATATTCCCCCTAACCCCATAAATCCCATAGGATTACCCTTCATCAGTTTAGTGTATACCCCTGAAGGGGCTCGCTAATCTCTTTCTGTGAATATTGTACGAACAAAAATCAAACGCTATTAGATCGATTATAAAGCGGTGTTCTCACTAACTGTTCCTATTATAGATATTTGTATTGGTCCGTTTGTACTGACAAGCTTTGATCATAACAAGCGTTGGATGACACTCTCTTGTTAATCTTTATGTCAAACGTGTCATCGTCTGCTCAGTTCTAGTACTCTATCTTATCCTTCATCTATTTGCATATAAAAACCAAATCTAGTAGTCTTCGTACTTACATAGATATAAAATGCAATTTACTAACGAACTTCATTTCAGTGGCGAGATTCTACTAAAATGTTCGCGAACAAATGTGCGCGAACCAAAAAATATATACGCGTCGGTAACATTGTGTTCGCACGAAATTTGTTACTGTTCACTAAACCGAATAGACCAGAAGAAACATTTGTGTGCATCACAGTGCACATCGATGGAATCTCGCCTTTAGGACACCGTTCAATAATTCAGCTCGACAGTGTGACTCGGGGTTTATCGGGGTTATTATATGATTGGGGTAGTCTTTGGTGGAAATGTATTGTTTTTTCTGATGAATTGATTTCTATTATTGATGAGCTCAATATAGTACCTACCTATGGTTATTGGTTTCGGAACTTTCAGGTAGAGTTACAGAAGGGATTATTAATCCCCTTTGTAATTTACTATAGTGAGAGACTATTAATGATGTATTTGTAAAATATATTTTCCTCAAAAGCCTCATTTGTAAATTTTTCCCATTATTTCCTTTGGCTCGTGGCTAAGTCAAAGCCGCGCGGATCGATCGATCATAAGGTTAAGCAACGCTTGGCGCGGTCGGTCCGTGGATGGGTGACCATCTTCTCATGAGGAGTTCCTCAGTGCACATTAAATGGGTCCCAGCTGTCATTTGAAAATTTTTGCCAATCATTACAAGTAGAAGCCTAAATGTCTGACAACAAGTCTTACCAATAACGAATGCACGTAAGTAAATGGGTAACAAGTGCATATTAGGTAACTGGATTAAGGAGGCCAGATAGGCAGTCATTCCACGTAAAACACAGGTATTCAGTTGCATCTAGTTAGTCTGGAAGTCGACATCCAATGTAGTCGGGAAAAGGCTAAGCAGATGATAAAGGATGGCATTCATCATGTCAGAGAAATAGGCAATAATTTTAACCATAATACCTATATGTAGTTAAACTCGTCGCAAGGTAAACACAGTCAGATAAGTGATTTATTTTATTTCATAACAAATTACAGTTGTGTCAAAATTGAGTACATATTTTATAAATTCAATAAATCTCTTTGTCTCGTAAATAAACAAATACGTAAAATTTATGTTTTGATGTGGTATTATTTTTAAGGGAAATATCACTTCAATCAGTTATTTTTCGTGAAGAATTTGAAAAATTTGTGCGGGAATAGGTATTAGTTTTCCTTGAATTTTACAAGATTTATTTGCCTTTTATATGAATCTTATTACCTTAAATTTACCATTCCTTGAAATATTAATAAGTAAAATTCACTTATCCTTCAGAGAATATATTGAATTCGAAACCCGAAAGATCAAATAAAATACATTCTGGTAATTTATCATAATATTATGTAGGCAGACAAATCCACACAACATTATTATCCAATTAACTAGTCTAGTCTAAATGATAGCCATGTAAGTGTTGAACATGAAAATAATGTGCGACACAATAACAGTCCGCTTAAACAATGCAGCATATTATCGAAAACAGACACTGTTACTAATTATTTTATTTTTACTGGTATTAATTAATTTATTTGTCTAGGGTTGTAGATATCACTTTCGATTATCTTATAAGCTTAATTAAAGAAGCTAGTACAGACGACAGCACATCAAGTTACCACAATCTGTCAAATTTCTGCACTCGATTTTCAACCTTATCACAATGAAGGTAGGTTAACGTTTGATTGGTAAAATTTGACAGATTCGTATACGTTGACCTGCTGTCGTCTGTACATACGAAATCATCTACCGCGATATCTAATATAAAATTATAATAACCAACCACCTTCCGAAGTACGGTGAAACTCGTCATGACAAGATAGTCACCCATTAATAGATCGACCACGCTAAGCATAAACCATGCCGCTGTTACAGTGGTCTTAAAGGTGACAAATATGCTGATTTTATACTGCTATGGAGAAATCATAATGATGGACGAAGAATTAAATCCGATAGCATTTTACCAAAACCAGGATTCGAAGCCAGTTCCTGTAAGCAGGCCAATGAAGCCGCTAGCTGTATTCGAGTACCATTATTAATAATATTGTCCCATTATAAATTACAGTAAATTGCTGGAGTTTACTGAGCAACGCACTAAATTAATTACAAGCGATAAATAATGGGAATCATCTTGTTAGATCACAGATAACTAAAGCTTAGCTCTGCTTCATACATATGTATTAGGTTATAACCTACGTATTTACATATTCATGTGGGCTTTAAGGTATATAACACGTTTTTTAATAAAACCTTTTTCATGCCTCTGATACACACAAAAAATGGCCCAGTAATCATAATAGGTCATCTGAATGTATATATTCTCTTTAAAAGAACACCATTCAATGTTTTTTGTTGCTTAAACTTTCTGGTTCATATTCTTAAAATTGGTAGTAAATGTAAGGGTATAAGTTCGTGGCCAATCTGTCAGTCCGGCAAACTTTTTATCCCCCTATAATGGCGACCGAGAAGGATTTCATAAAGTAACAATAAAAAAATAACGATAAACGCTATGAGGTCTAAATTTGAACAAAATTACCCAAGACCTCCATTGTTTGTAATGGCTTTCTTTGTGCCTTAAAATTAAATTTGTTTCTTGTTTGTTGTACGGAATTCCAAGGTGACTGGATCGCACTAGATACAACAATTTTATATTTTGAAATCTTAATAGATCATGCTACGATTAGAAAGGTAAAGAATATAAATTAGTTTTTTGTCATTCTCGTACATAAAGTGTGTCACTGAATACTTATTAAATCGCTTAATCGAATAAATCTTTAAGTTCATAAAACTTGATACGTTGTTTCCACGCCGTAGTCAATCATCTCCATGTTACGGCTACGCCAGCTACGCCGTAGTAGTAACATACGCTGGAGTTTCAGGCGAAAAGTATATTACTCGTAATTTCGATGTTTTATATTTAATTTATCCTCCGAAATTATTATTTTTTTTACTGGTTATTAGTAGGTAGATATTATCATTTACTTTATTATGAAAAACAGAAAATTTAATTCAAAGTTTTATCGAACTATTTTAAAATTAATTATGTTCTTTATAATACAGCGGGTATTTGCAGTAAAACTTTATATTTGCTTATACATACTCTTTTACCAAATAGTGTACCTAGATCTTGTTTAATAAAAACTTATTATCTATTCGAGTCTGCGGCTATAGGTACCTATAGAGTTAGTAATAAGCGAAAAGGCTAACTAGACTTGTGAAACACAGTTAGGCGTGTCGGAGTCGGCACCAGCTCCACCGCAAAGCAGACGTGGAGCGTATGTAATGAAAGGTTTCATTATAATCAAGGGCCCGTAAGTATAACTATTTGAGAGAAGCAAGCTAATCACGGCGCCACTCAAAAGCCTTTCCACGCCCTAAGTGATGCAAACGAGGAAACTTGGGGATCGCAAGCGGCTTAGACTTCATCCCATAACTTTGATCGACACTTCAAAGTCAAAAGTCAATTTACTGCAGTGAAAACAGCTAATGTTTCTTTGACACAAGTAACGGTGGATCATTTGGATTAAGTGCAATTTAAGTTGAAAGTTTTTGAGGTCAAAGCGTTGCTGTATTGTTTAATAGAAATAATATGTAAATAAAAAGAGAATGTTTTAAAATCACGCACATAAATTGGACTTGTAATGGCCGCTAACTGGAATGAAAAATAAATAGGCTTTTAAAAATGAAAACATTGCTAAAACGATTTAATTGGTATGGAGGTGAATTAAAAAAAAACTAATTCTGTGATAATTTTTCCGGACGCATGAAATGGTATTTTTAGGATGTGATGAAAAGCGTTGAAGGTGTCATTCGTTTGATTGGTAATCATCACAAATAATGTACAAATAGTTTATTGTATTGTCTACTGGCAGCCTATAAA